>VUQR01012883.1:23449-35778 GCA_015108515.1 Hemichromis elongatus | reverse complement strand
TTTAATTGGCCATACAAGACTAATAATAAGGAGTCATTATTACATCATGCAGAATGTAAATAAAAAATACAAACTTTTGGTCTTTTGTCTTGCTGTGTTTTCTTTATCTTTGAGCCATATAGCTGCAAAATTTTATGTAGTAATTTAAGAGTCAAATGTTAACTGGTGCATATTACATTGCTGTTGTGCTTCTCCTCTGTGTTTGTTGAGGTGGAGGAGAGTTTGGACCTGGCAAAACTGAACAGCTGGTTGGATCAGATGAGGGAAACAACCGTCTCTGTTGAGATCCCTCGCTTTAAGGTGGAGCACAGCTTCAGCTTGAAGGAGAAGCTTAAGGAAATGGGACTGACTGACCTGTTCAGTTCTGACAAGGCCAGCCTGCCAGGTACTAAAACCTGAACTTTTGATCTCAGTCCAAAGTCCACATCAACTGGATTAAAAGTGAATTTGAATAATATTTTTGATTATACCATTACATAATCAAATATAATTATATAGAGGTTATTCTTCTTAGTGGTCTGCTTTTTTATTCTGAATATAGAAGGGAAGCAGTTACAGCAGTTATAATGAATGAATAAGAAAAATGAAATGTGACACCTAAATATTAGCTAAGACACAAAATTCCTCCTGTGTTTCAGGGATGCTGGAGGATAACACTGATGACCTCTATATCTCCGATGCCTTCCATAAAGCTTTCCTGGAGGTCAGTCGAATACTATTGACATCACTTAGAGTACAATAGATTACAAGTCCTTTTTTCCAAGTGTGGGTCAGGACCATTGACTGTATTTGAAGGATCAGCGTAGCTTTCAGGTCTGAGAAGCAAAGCCAATGCAGAAGTACAAAAACAAGCTGTTGTCCTATGAGGTTGTCTTGTTTTTTTCAGTCTTAAGATGGTAAAAAAAAGCACGATAAACTAGTGGGTGATGGCTTCATACATTTCTACAAACACCCTATGATCAGGACCAAGGGGTGAGGCGATGCTTCTTTAATGAATGACCACTGTTTGAGTAGTAGTGTTTCCATTTCCAGTGCTTCCATCCCAGACCCTTTTTGAAAAAAAAAACAAAACAATATTCCCATAAAAGTTATTTTGGGCCTTTTAAAAAAGTGATTTTATTGTATATCTTTTTGTTTGGTATTAAAACCCAAACATCTAAATCCATATTGGTATCCTGACAGCTATAAATTTCACGAGCTGCATTTATACAAGCTCATCTCTCAGACACAGGTCTTAATTTTACGAATCACAGTATGTGTGTGTGCTGGTTTGCAGGTGAATGAGGAGGGCAGCGAGGCGGCAGCAGCCACCGCTGTGGTGGCGATCGGACGCTCCATCAATCCGTTCAGGAAGGTTTTTAGAGCCAACCGGCCGTTTCTGCTGCTCATCAGAGAGTCCACCATCAACACGCTGCTATTCACCGGCCGTGTGGCTGATCCCTGCGACCAATAAAAACCTACACATGATGCGATCACTGCTTTATTTAAAGCCGCAAATCATAAAAATATAGTAATAGATATTTCAAAATGTAAATATACTGCATAACAATTCAGCACTGCACTGTATGATGTGCAGCTAATGCAAACTTCATTTTACAACAATCTATACTACACACACACACACACTCAGAGTGTTTTAACCAAAGGTTTAGACGTTTGTTCTGTACTTCAACTTAATTTAATTTAAAGTAATTCCCATTACCTGCAGGTTTATATGACTTTGTGAGTATCGGGCATCATGGTGATCAGCACCTTCCTGTTGTCTGTGTGGGCTCTCTCTGGCTAGGGTTTAAAGGGTTAGACGTGGTTAGCTAGTGACTTTAAGTTGAATGTAGGTTTGATGTGGTTGTCTGTCTCAACTCCCTCTGCACCCTTAAAAGGATAAGTGAAAGAACAGGCTATTATTTTTTAATTATGATTTTGGTCATTTCACTTGTATGTGTCAGGAAGATCACGCAGCCACCAAACCGCCAACTAAAGAGTTAGCATCTGATCTCAGAGCAGATGCTGAGTTATTCCAGAAACAGTTTTTAACTCAGCCAGATGCATCACCATAGCTCCAGAGTAAGATTTTTTTTTAATCCTATATTTAGCAAAATCTTAAAAATTCATTTTCAAATCATTCTAAATTCAGAGACTCGTTGGTGTGTGGTGCCTTGGTGCTTCTCCCTCATTTCCCAACAAGATACCACAGCATCGGCTAGCGGAGGATGGGTTCACGTCTCCTCCTCCCGGTCTCAAATCAGCAATCAGGGAGACTTATAAAAGATGAAGCTTTCAAAACTGTTACCACAATATGGGATTTAAGTAAATAAATGCAAGACAAATAAAATAACGGTGTTACTGAATATCGCTTACTTGAGACACTCACTGAGGCTTCAGATGAAAAAGAAAAGGAACTGACCGTAAAAAGAGACCACGTGGAGGACAAGGAGCATCTTCCCTGTCAGCCCCAAACTCAGGTTACTGAAAAACATCCAGATTCTCCACAAGGACCAAAAAAAACAAACAAAACCAAAAACATCCACACCTGACACAGTGCCAAGAAACGAGAAGATTTACATCCAATAACTGAAGATATTAAAGAGTAGAAAATCTTAACGTATTAAAATACTTTAAATCTGAGCGTTTTGGAACACTGCACTGACAACAAACCTTTTTATTTTTAGCAGTAAGAGTAGTTGCAGTATTCAGTTTCCAGGGTTTCAGGCACTTCTAAACATGTTCATGGAAAACAGTCGTGCTGGATTCCAGATGTGTGTGTGTGTCACGTGCATACACGCACGTTTGTGAATGCTGTTGGAAACAGAGGCGAGTCGGTGGCGTTTGTCACTTAAAGTGCTTTATTTCCTTTGAAGGAGATGCAACCTGTGAGTGATCTAGTGGTCATAGTGAAAGAAGCATCTTCACATTTATCTAAACTAACTGACCTTTGGCCTCACATCCCCCCACCCTCCCACACCCTCCACCAACATGATTTAGCAATAGACATGCAACATAAAAGATGTTCACATAAAACCTTTTAGGTTCATCTACTACAGAACTTAAGTACTTCCTCTTCAAGAAAAAAAAAAGTACAGTATTAAAAGTTAATTTACTATCTAAAATTTGTTTACTTTGACTTATTTTCTGCATTGATATATTAGGATATACTCTGAGGAATCAACATTAAAAGAGTTATTACGTAAATATAGTTAAATGATCTGATTTATGGTTAGGCATGTTGTGGTCAATGTTACTGGGTATTCATGTGCTAAACACTGGATTTATCCAGGAAGGAAAAAGGAGTTTTAGACCGCACCTATTCCAAAAAACTTGGACTAAAATTTAGCATTTTGAATAAAGCAAATGAGCTGGAACCTTGACTGACTCAAAGACATGAGGATCATGAGGAGGTTCAGCCGTTTTTCACAGTTTGAGGATGAAAGTGGATCAGAACTAACATGAGAAATCACTGAGGAGGAAAGGTCCGACTGGGGCCGTCTGTGTTTAAAGCAAACATGGCATGAGCTTAACATTTACTCATGTCTGACTCATAACTGCATCACTCGTGTTGTTGAGCATAATGACAGAGACTGTCGTGTCTCTAGCTCCGAGTGATCGGACAAACAGCAGATACAGGTCAGCTTACTTCATGGCAGCTAGTGCTGACTGAACATTTAAGAATGCTAAACGAGGCCATTTTACTGCACAGAGGGGGGTTAAAACACCTGCTGGTTCAATTGAGCACTTTCCCTCTTACAGTTCAGTGTTCACTACATTTCTTAACTCATTTGTTTTTAGTCAGTCTGCCCCAGGGCAGCTGTGGCTACAACTGTAGCTTGCCTCCACCAGTGTGTGAATGTGAGAGTAAATGAATAGTGGAATTGTAAAGCGCTTTGGGTGCTTTAAAAAAGCGCTATATAAATGCAATCCATTATTATTGTTATTATTATTATTATTGTTATCATTTTGGGTGAGTTGAGACACAGTTGCTTGCTTTTATCAAGTTTGTCTTAATATTTTTGCAGTAACTACACAAGTCTGATGTGCAACAGAATGATAATGTAAATATAAACTAAAATCTGTCACATCTATTTCCACTGGACTGATTCATGAACTTTGCCTTGAAGGCAGCAACAACGACCCAAACTGCCAATGCTGCATGTTGGAGCAGAGAAAGATTTGATTGAGCAATTTTCTTATGATCCAAGTTTGAAATGCAGTTGTTTCTGAATGCAGCTCTGAGACAACTTTTCCTTCTTTTGATTTCTCAAGTAGGACCACAATGAAACAGAAGGGAGCAGCTTTTTACTGACAATAACTTGAAATAATATGTCGCTCACTGAAAACATGAAGTCCTCCCTGCTTTCCTACAACTCGGAGCAAAGAGGAGGAAGCAGAAACAGAATGTGAAACACAGAAAAGAAGGCCGATCTGTTTGTTCCTGGACCTTTGGTGGTCATAAACCCCAAGTTAATGTCTTTATGCTGGAACAGGCCAACATGTGCAACTCGAATCTTTTGTTCTTTGTCACAAATGTCTCTTTGAAGTACTTGCCCTAATCGCTGCTCTAAAATTTTTCTATACATTGGATAATTCCTGATAAATGTAAAACACAAAGTGAACCAAAATGAACCGCATTTCTTATGAAACATATGAAGAAACACTCAGCTCTTAAATTGTCTACATGATGTCGGTAATTGAATCAATAGAGGGGCTGAATCCTGACCTGTGCAGAAAATATTATTATAGATGAGCAAGTGCTTTGGGCTAAGCATGCTTTCTGTTCCTAGACTGAAACAAATATCTGCAATTTTACGTGGCAGACGTAAAATTGCCAAGTAAATTTTACGTGGCAATTTGCAGGTTTCTCAGGAATAAAAGCATAAAAAAGGAATTTTTGTTGGTAAATGGCCAAAAACAGCAATACAACACTGAAATGGTCTCTACTATATAACTATATGCAGACCAATCTAGTTGTTACCCCCAAAAGCCTCATTCTGAGGAAGAAAAGCCCTGCACCTGTGGATTTTTAGTTCATATTCAAATACAAGAAATAGCAGGTAACACTGCCAACGTCTTCTTTTTAGCCTTACGTCAACAAAACGGAAAAGTTCCACACTGAAAAGTCCTTAACTGCTATATACCTACTGAGTATGTATGACTGTAGGGTCTACCTTACAATATAAAGCACTTTGAGGGGAACTGTTGTTGTGGTCTGGTGCTGTATAAAGAAATTGAATTGAAATTGAGACTAGCATTAATTTGCTAACATAACATGTTAAGACTAAATGATGCAGTAAATGACAAGAATACACAAATGCACTGTGAAGTCTTAAAGCTGGTTGTGTTAGCTCCTGCTAGGTGTGGGTTCAGGCAAATGAGTCGAGCTGCTCTTTGTCATGTCACGTACCTCCCAGCACGTTGCTCTGTTTAGGCTGTAAAATCACGGCTGGTTTTGAATAGTTTTAGATTAATCAGCTACCGATTTGAATGTGCTCAAGCCACGATGAAATACTAAATACCTTCCAGACGTGATGTCCATTTAGGGGATTTTCTTCAATGAATTTAATTATTAACTAGCAGCTAAAATCATTTGATTGTGACTTTTTGGAAACATGAATTTTTTAATTTTTTTTTTAAATGTGCAACCCCCCCAAAATCATTCTGTTGGGTCTTCAACTTACAATACACAGCACCTTGAGGTGACTGTTGAATGGAACTTAATTGAAAAAGTTTGCTTAATTTTACACAATAGTTCCTGCACGAGTCATTGTATTCAGCCCCTTTTGGTTGCTTCTAAAGTCGAGATTTCTCTCATAACACCTGCTCAAAGTCACGTTCCAGCCCAACACAGCAGACAAAACTTAAACATGTGTTAGAGGCAAGATCACCACATACTTATACACCGACCCAGACTGTGGCAGACATCCACACATTCTGTGGAAAGAGGTCTTGAGGTCACCATGCTCGTTTCTGTTTCTCATTTCCCAGTCTTGGTTTTTTTGCCGACCTCTACAACAGCTCGTGAGGATGCCTTCCCCGCTGCGTTTTTCTTTACAGGTAAGTTTTATTTCCGCAGCGTGCGTACTGCACTGAGGTTTAGCTGTTAGCATACTGCTACGTGGGAAAGGTAAACATCCAATTCTCTGAATAAAAGAAAAGAGTTTGTATACCTGATATCCTGGTTAGCCTGAAGCGTGAGCCTAGCGGCAGTGGCTGCAGTGGCATCTGGGACAAAAGCTCCAATCACTCGATTGAGGACAGAGCCGCTGGCTTCACTTGCATAAAAAAATTGACCATCCACTGAGAATCTGTTTCACAGCTCTGTAGAAGAAAACAGTAACAGCCCATCTGTGTGCTACCTGCCTACTCCTAGCTTGTTTACATTAATCATATTTTAAAAAACAAAACAAAAACATCTTAGTAGTTTAAATACATTTGTCTTATAATGTGTGTAGATTTGTTATTGTTCTCTCGTTACAAAAATTTGTGACCTTCTCGTTCTCCCTCGTCGATAAGAGGTTTAGTTGTTTTGGCGTTTTGAGGGGCCCACGCGGCCACGCCGTCTTTCCTTTGGTTGCCAGATAGTCCGACCTGCTCCCGCCCTCCGGCAGGTCAACTCTGATCACAGGAGGCTTGTGAAGTTCAGCTCCATAGCCTGGCCACTACATCCATCTGGTCTATCAGGGTTTGGCTTGTCAATATCCAATCAATGTTCATCCAGATCAGAACTACCTATTGTCAGTGACGCATTGCCTCTACTGCACTCTATACACAAATATGAAGCCGAGGTTAGGTAACATATGCTCTGTTCGTGTTTTCAAATGTGTAGATTTTGGGGTCTACCGTTTTATGTGAAGACTCTGATTCTGAATGGATACGTTTATTCACAACAGCGTCTGAAATGTCACCGTTTCGTGTCCATTACATCAGGAGTGAAGGTGAACTCATCTGTGGCAGTGCTGTTGTGCACAACGAGTTACAGAAGGATTTTTAAACTTTCACAAAGCTAATATTTTTAAGAGGTTAAATAAGGCAAGCATATTCATTTATTATTTTATGATCTTTACTATCTGGTAAAAAATATATATATATATATATTGACCCTTTTTTTTGGGTCAATCGAGCACTGGAATACAATTACACACTGATAGATAAGTAAAAACTGACAACCTATAGGTTGTCAGCCTCGTTATAACGAGGAAATATTTATACTGGGACTAAGCAGTGACCTCAAAGCCAAAAACTACAGTTCCTTATTAAGCAGCCACTTCAGCTGGCTCTAAGGCGAGGTACAGTATTCCCCAAATGAGACCAAAAGGGATCATTTCCCTTTTCCTGACACTTTATGGTAGACTTTTAAATAACACATTTGTTTGGAAGTCAGGAGGTCCGCTTACATATAAGACTTTCTATTTTTACCCATTTATATTGTTTTTTTTTTTAATCTATGAGTTGTATTGGTTGTTTTGTTGCACTCCAGCAGTAGGAGCCACGTCGTCTCGTCTCTCTCTACACTGTGTTTAGTGATGGCGGTAAATTTTGATTCGTCTTTGATCGGTGTGCTGACTAATCGGAGTCACTTCAGCGGACCAGTGTGGGCATCTTGAATACTTGTGTTTCACCTGTTCTTCACTCTTAGTTTCAGGCAGACTTTTTTGCCCCCGCAGGCTCTTTGATAAGTGCAGTAGATTAAATGCGTCACTAACTGTCACACAAGACACTGATCGAGTCTTCCCCCATATCTTGTTCTCCTCAAACAACAAGCTGTCTTCCATCACACCCGTTTGTCAGAGCAAGAAAGTGTCCAAGAAAACTGAAGAAAAATAATAAATACATGTTTGTTTATAAAAATATCTGAGAAAAGTGACTGAGATCTCTGTGGGAGTGGAGCAGAGCGCTTCCTGGTGGTGCTGTGCTGCAGCTGTATTGCGTAGTGATGAGAGGTAATTGAGCTGTGTAGCTTATCTGAGGCTGGACGACGTCCAGTTTTCCTGCTGTGAGTTTGTTGGTGGTCAAGTGTGATCTAAAACCTACTGTAGAAACTGAGTTCAACTGCCACAATACAAAAACACACTGTTGTAAGGAAGTTCTATTCATTTCATGCCAAATTCGTTAAGCCAGTGTGACTGGAGTCCCCGCAGACATTTCACCTTCCATTTTGCCTGCATGAAGCGTGAGAATCGCTCTCCAGCCATCAGTATCAATATCTGCTCTACAACAAATCCCATGTAGACCCACATTTGATGTTGAGGGGCATACTTAAATGACTTTATCACTTGAAAGCATGCGATAGTTTTCATGTGATGCAAATAAGTCACATGATCAGGTCTCTGTTGAGGGCAATGGAATATACCAGTGCATCTCAAAAAAAAAATTACAGTGAAAAAGTAATTCTTTTGGCATTCAAAATGGTAATTTTCATATATTCTATATTAATTACACGCAAAGTAAAAATTTTCAAGCGATTTTGAAGATCACTTATAGCTCAAGAAAATTAGAAATGGAGGATTTCAAATTGTCTGAGATACTGCACTGACATATTATCTAAGGCCTTTATCATTTTAGAAAGTTTCTATTCAAACAAACACTGTCTCAGACTCGTACACACAATCACAGTCATGGGGAGGACTGCTGACCTGACAGCTCTCCAAATGACGGTCATCAATATCCACCACAAGGAGGGAAACCACAGACGGTCGCTGCCGAAAAGGCTGGCTGAGTGGAGAGTTTATTTAACAGACTTCATGTTTTTATCTGGCGATGTCGGTGCAAATTTCCTTTTCCAACAGGACTGACCTGACTACAGCTCCAAAGCTGCTAGCAAATAGTTACCAACAAAGCCATTACTGTACTTAATGGGCAAGTCAGGTCACCTGACTTAAACCCCACAGAGAGTCTGTGGAGTATTTTCGAGGAAGATGTGAAAAACTGATCCAAAAATCCACACAAAGTTGGCATCACAGCAGCTTCAATAGCATCATAGCACAGCCACACCTTTTCTCCATATTCTATTTTTTGAGATGCACTAAATAGTTTAAAACTTTGTGAACAGCAGTCGTTTCAAAATCCTTTGAATAAGAGACAAGCTCAACTGGAAGTATTGATCACTTTCAGTACTGTTCAACTTTTTCCGCTACATTGTACAGATTATTAACTCTAAACTTAATAAAGAGACCACAACGCCAAAATACTCCCCAAAGACAAAATTAGTTCACAGTGACGAAGTAAATCTTCTCTCGTTTTAAAATGGAGCTATTTGTGTTTTTGACTCTTTTTGATCAAAAACATTTTTATCGGCCATCTATAGATTCATCTACAGGTGCAACTCTTCCAATAGGCACACAAAGGTGGCTATGGCTCAAATCGTAGAGCAGGTCACCCTATAATTGGAAGGCCGGTGGTTCGATCCACGCATGCCAAATATCCTTGGGCAAGATACTAACCCCAAGTTGCTCAAATGTTAGATAGACAGCACATAGCAAAGTGTGTGCGTGAATTCATGAATGAGGTAAGCGCTTTGAGTGCTCGGAGTAGAAAAGCGCTACATAGGAACCAGTCCACTTACATTGTCGTCCTACAGTCTCACAATGCGTTTTACAATTTTTGATGGGATCTGGATTGAAAGGTCACATTTGTGAAACAAAAGACTGTGACTGCAGTTTTTGTGCTGTACAGTGAGGTATGTACGTAGTGTCAAAGTGTGTAGTGTAATTCCTTTACCCATCCTGAATTGTGCCAAATGCAGGAAAATGGGGAAAGATCAGAAACTCCAATCACACTGGAATGCACCTTCAACTACATAGTTTTAAGTTTCTCATTGAACCTTTTTGTGCAACTATACCTTTTAACGCCATTATGGCACTTATAGAACACATAAGATTATCATTATTATTATTATTATTATTACTGTTATTACTACTATTACTATCATCATCATCCAACAGCTCCAGATTGTCTCAAGGCAAATATGAAGGATTTGAATTGTTTAACTGGCACTGAGTAGTTTGGCAAAGTCTCCACCAGACATACTGTTGTGATGCTGCATTGTGGACCAGTAATACCTGTAAATATAAAAGTAGAAATCTGTAACATAAACTAGACGGAGGCAAACGAGAACCACTGAATTTTGTGGCATATGAGGTTGTTGGAGTGTGTGGAATTTCTTCATTTTAGCTTAATCTGTTCGGTTTAGTAGGTGAAGGTAGATGCGGTTTAAAGCGGATAAATCTCATTTCAGACTCTGAGGGGTCCTTTGACTTCAGCGGGTTTAACATCCTGTTAGCTTTGGTTACAACAGGATCATGCTGGCCCACTCACCCCCCGCCCCATGTTCCTTCCTTCACTGGGGTCAGTCTGGTCCTGTTGTAGAAACCGAGGCTTGGGGACCCTCTCCATATTGCCCACCAACACTGTTACCTCCTCCACCTTCCGATTCCTCCTGACTGGGGGAGGCCTCATCACTGGGACCACCCCTGGATGTAACTGAAGCGGTGGTGGTCTCAGGGGAGGCGCTGTGGGCTTCTTGGGGTGCACAGCCTGGGTGGTTCTTGCGGAAATGCTGGTTGAGGATGGCCTGGAAGGGGAAGCTCTTCCCACAAACATGGCAGTGGAAAGGTTTGTTGCCGGTGTGCTTGCGGATATGGTACTCCAGCTGGTCTTTACGGGTGTACTTCTTCCCACAGATGCGGCAGACAAAAGGTGTTATACCCATATGTAGGCGCATGTGACGGTCTAGGCTCCCTTTCTGGTTGAAGGATTTGCAGCAGTAGATGCAGGTGAGGCGTGGATTGTAGCGGAACCAGCGATCTCCTACCTGCTCCCTCAAGTAGTCCTCATAACCGCCCATATCAAACGATGTATGCTCCTCCCCCTGATGGGTAGAATGAAATGCAAAATAAATGTTAATGTAGTGGACACTATGACAGAATGAATCAAACAAGACTTTTGATCATTTTAGATAAACATGGTCCGAACAAATTGTAGTCCAGCCCAGATGTTGTTAGGAGTGTGTATGGGCACAACGAGTCCTGATCAAACGTTTATGACCACTTGGAAAATGGCTAAAAATTTTATTTTGCATGGTTGGATCTTAACAAGGTTCCAAGTAGAGCTTCAACATGCAACAAGAAGGAATGGAAGTGAGAAAAAAATATTTTTTTCGCATGTGATTTATCTAAAAATGTTTAAACTGAAACAGGCTGTTTTACAGCTGGTCAAAGGTTTAGGCCCACATGCCTTTAATCTGTTCAAAAATGTGGAGTCATTGTCATTTTCTGTCAGGTAGTCACACTGTCATAATGTCTTGATCGCAAAGGCAAAAAAAACGTTTGCTTTTTGAACGTGGTCGGGTTGTTGAACTGCATAAGCTGGGTCTCTCACAGCGTGTCATCGCTGCTGAGGTGGGACCTGGTAAAACAGTCATTTGGAATTTCTTGAATGATCCTGAAGGTTATGGAACAAGAAAGTCAAGTGGAAGACCCCCCCAAAAAAATTTCACCAGCAATGAGCCGGAGGATCCATCTGACTGTCTGTCACACTGGATCATCCTCGACCCAAATTAAGGTCGTTACTGGTGCCGACTGGAGCCCCATAACCATCAGACAGCATCTGAGACTAAAGGGCTTCAAAACGTCTTCAAAGGCCTCGTCTCCTTGAACGCCAACGAACTGACTTTTAGGATTTTGCAAGAGAGCACCAAACATGGGACACTGAAAGGTTGAAGAAAGTTTTATATTCTGATGAGAAAAAAAAATTCTGAATCTTGATGGTCCTGATGGTTTCCAATGTTACTGGCATGAGACGAGCAGATCTCACTTGAGATTTTTTTCTATGTGCCACAGTGCAGGGGGCGCCATAATGGTCTGGGGTGCTTTTCCTTCAGTGGAACAATGGAGCTTTAGGAGGTGCAGGGGGGGTCAAACAGCCACCAGATGTTACAGAGAGGATCACTCATGACAGAGAGCGCTCACCTGCGTAGTAAAGACTGGGTTTTTCAACAGGACAACGCTACAGTACACAATGCCCACAGGAGATCTTTCAGGAGAATAACATCACTCTTTTGGACCATCCTGCGTGTTCCCCTCATCTAAATCCAATTAAGAACCTTTGGGGATGGATGGCAAGGGAAGTTTACAAAAATGGACAACAGTTCCAGACAGTGGATGGCCTTCATGCAGCCGTCTTCAACACTTGGAGAAATTTTTCACCTCACCTCATGGAAACGATTGCATCAAGTACACCGCAACTAATTTTTAAAATGATCAAGAGTAACGGTGGAGTTATTCATTACTGTGTTTATGTTTGGAACTTTGATTTCAGTTTTGGGGGGGGGGGGGGTTTTG
>VUQR01012883.1:6974-23429 GCA_015108515.1 Hemichromis elongatus | reverse complement strand
TGATCAGCTGTAAAACAGCCTGTTTCAGTTTAAGCGTTTTCAATAAATTGGATGCTAAAAAAAAATGTTTCATGTCACTCACATTTTTTCTTGTTGCATGTTGAAGCTCTACTTGGAAGCTTGTTAAGATCCAACCATGCAAAACATGATTTTTAGCCATTTTTCAAGTGGTCCTTTGATTGGGAGTGTAGAAATTGATATTACAGTACTTTAATTTTTGTTGTTATGGGAATCAGAAAAAAAAACATTGCTTTTCTCTTAGGGTGTTAAATATCTACATGAAGAGTCTAAGGCTCTAGTATTTTAAGGATTTACTATTCACCTAATATATCTAAATTTCTTTACTGTGTTTCTTTGTTGTTTATGTCCACCCTAGAAGAGCCCACATTGCTCTCACTTTCAGTGTGCACACCTCACCTCCTCATTTTTCCCTGAGTGGAACAAAACATTCCCAACAAGGTGTCAAACTTAACATAAGAGAGCAAGAAAATGTGAAAGAGAGTGACAGCGACAAATGTAACAAAGGCTGAAATGCTTCCAGATCTCCATATTGCTGACTCTTTCCTGGTAACTTCCTCCATGTTTCATGCTTCCTATCCATGCTAGCAACTAGTCCATTTTCTGTTGTCTGTAATTAAAAAAAAAAGGTTGATCTCTACTGGCTTACTAACTATGACAGTTTGTGTTTGTACCTGTGAGTTTGGCTGTCGCAACTCATCTGCCCTGCTGGGAGACTCGCTCTTTGCTCTCTGACGTTCTGTGAGGACGACCACACTGCCAGTGGGACTAAACCTGACATCAAAAATCAGTTAATTTAAAAGGAAAGGGAACCCCCCCCCCCCCCCCACACACACAAATCATCATCATCAGGTGTCAACAGTCCATTGTGTGAATTATGGAGGAGTATCTTAGCTATGACTCACCTGTCTGTCTCACTGAAGCTGGAGGATGGCTGGATACTACGGGCCCCCAGCGCTCCTACCGGCCCACTCACCAGTGTACTGCGTCCTGATGTGTCAATCATCACAGTGGCCCCCTCTTCCATTGGCCCTCCCTCCTCCTGGTGCTCCTCTGTTCCAATCCATTCCTCCATCCTCTCCGTTTTTATCCTGATCCCATCCATGCTGCCCTCCTCAGCGCTGCCGGTCCGTTCTGGTTCACTGCTGGTTTCCACATACCACTGACCGGCTCGGTTGATGCGTAGTATCGGTTCTTTGCCTGCTCTGCCACTGGTGGTCCCCGGCCCTTCTATCCCACTGTGCTCCACTGCTGGAGCTGGGCTAATTGGCTCTTCTGCTGGACTGACTGCTTCACATGGCTCTGCACCTCCCCGTGGGCCAATCAGCCGCAGACCACTGTGACCCCCTCCTCGCACCACAGCCTCCAATGTCCTACTACTCCTGGAGCCCCGTGCCACCTCCTCGTCCCTAGACTCTTCGTCCAGGTCAGCCAGACTGATCTTTAGGTGGATGCCCTCAAGAATTTGGGTGCAGCGGTCGATAATGTGCTGCATCTGCAGGAAGCTGGCAGCTGTCAGGTAGCTGATGATATCCGCAAGCTGCAAGCAGAGACGGCCTGTGTAGCAAAAGGACAGCAGCTGCTCGAACACTGATGGATTACGGATCACTGTGAGTGAAACAGTGCTCATCTGACTCAGAGACATGTGGTCCCGAAAGTACGGCGAGCTGGCAGCTAATACGACCTTGTGTGCACGAAAGCTTTGGCCCTGAACATTGACCACGATGTCACAGAGACGGCCTTGAACACGCAGCTGGTTCAGGTGAGAAAGAACAGAGTTACTGAAGTCTGGGATGTCCAGCTGTATGCTGCCGGTACGCTCCATGCTGCAGCCTGCAGGGACACTGACAACACAGCAACACATCAGTGCCGACCCACACCAGGACCTTTTTGCTTGAAACTGGCAAATAATTTAGACCAGGGTTGGAAAACTTCAGGCCTCGAGAGCCGGTGTCCTGCAGGTTTCGGATGTGTCCTTGATGCAACACAGCTGATTTAAATGGCTAAATTACCTCTTCTACCTGTCTTGAAGTTCTCCAGAGGCCTGGTAATGAACTAATCACTTGATTCAGGTGTGTTGACCCAGGGTGAGATCTAAAACCTGCAGGACACCGGCCCTCGAGGCCTGGAGTTGCCTACCCCTGATATAGACCTTGGTTCTGGTCATTGAGCAGCTTGTAATGATGAATTTTTCATGAATTTCTTGACAAATACAATTTTAGCCATTAAGGATCATTCATATCCATGTCATAGATGTATTACTATGTACAGCTACTTTCATTGATATTCAATTAGACTTTTTTCTCTTCAATTAATCTTTCTAAGTTGAGTTCAACAATCAAGTCCTCCAAATTGTCTATTACACCCCATTCTAATAAGACTGCTCAAAGACGTTCTCCCATTGATGAATGCTTTGATAATATCTCTGGGGAAACTCTGGGTTTACTTTTTGAATTGATAACCAGCTTTGTGTAACCTGAACACTGATGTTAGAGTAAGTAAATCCAGAAATATACCCTGGATACACTAAACTCACTTTGTAGTAGAGCGCCCAGACTTCCTCATCCTGCATAGCTGCTCAGTGAATACTTCGAAGTAGGGATGTGCGCGACTAGTCAAATAGTCGACTGTGTTTGCATTCTCACTAGTCGGTACAGACTAGTTGTTTAATCCAACTGGTAAAATTCTAATTGCCTGATGAAGGTAAATTATTGTGTCCTAAATGTTATGCAGCCATCTGCCACCAGTTGGCGCATTGTTGTTGAGAAACGCCATAAATCTGTTCATCTTGGTCTCATCTTTTTGTTAATACTATCAAAATTATAATAGATACAAGCAGTAAAAAAGGGCTTTCTCCGAAAGGTAGATGGGCCTTCTCTTAGCGATAGGGTGAGGAGTTCAGTCATTCAGGAGGGGTTCAGAGTCTATCTGGGGTATAATGTGTAATGTTGATAATGCACCATTCGAGGTGCTGCACATTTAAGGCATGATGGCATGATTTATTGTTGAAGTATATGAATGTTACAAGAGTTTGACATTTTCAATTAAAGGGGTTCTCAAATTTACCTTAATATCTCAGTATGTCTTAGTTTTAGGCTAGTGGGTTAGTCTGATTTTTTTTCCACGGTTAGTGGACTAAGAAATTAGTCGCCTGCTTTGAAGTCTTTCTGCTTCCAGAGAACCATCGTCTCTCAGAACCTAAACCTCAGCTCCTCCTCCCTCTACGCATCCCTCGTGTCGTTCTTCTTGAATTTGGTCTCCAGCTTCACCCTTAGGTCGTACGGCACTGTCCTCCGCTCTTTTGTTCATGGACCTTTTCTTCTCTTTGTTCTTTTAGGTTACTAGTCATCGAAGGCTTACTGTTCACAAAGCATACAGTGCTGGATGGTAAGATGGCATGTTTACACAATCTGACATATTCTATTCTTTAGCCAGTCAAACTCTTAAAAGCTATCCTGCTATGCCGCCACAGCCTCATCCATCCACCTGAAGACTCCGACAGACACAGGTTTAATTTAAAAACAGGAACGTGCTGTGGTGTCAGTAGGACTAGATTACAGTCGTATCAGGCACTGCATCTATTAACAGCATTCGGCTTCATACTTTTATATTCCCAAAGATTTTATTTCAGGATTGTCTGAGTGCCGAGTCTCTGACTTAGCCTTTGTCTTTGAGCAATCTTGTGTTTGTCTTTGCCTAATATGTGTGTGGCTGCTTAATGGTCAGGGAGGGGTTTAATCTGATACAGCTAGAAGTAATCGAAACAGCAGAGTTCCTCCAGCATGTCCAATCTATCACTATTCCCATTTTTGTCCTCAGATGATTTTCAATCTTCATAAGGATAATGACATCCTGACTTGACAAAACTCTGATTTTATTCATGTCACGAAGCTAAATTCTATTGAGATGCATTTATTTAAAACCTATAAGAAGACAAACTATTGTTTCTAGAAAATCCTGTAAAAGCTAACTGTCCCAGGGTCAGTCTGGGTACAGATTATTTTCAGTCTAAGCAAGTTTAGAAAGCTCTCATGGTGCATTGTCATCATCATCACACTGAGGAAAAGAGTGTGTTTCTGAGGGCGGACACAGCGTGGATGAGCAGCGGAATAAGAACCCTTTGGTTTATTTATGGTCCACTGGAGTGGTGTGTGCTGATTCAGGATCAGAGGGGTGAACAACAAAGCGAGATTAATGGGAAGAAGCTATGTTAGGTTTAAAGTCAAGAGTTTTTAGTGCAATCAAGAGGTCTCTTTTCACCCTGACAACTTCTCCTGAACACAAAACCTGGTTATGGAGCAGGTTATGTTCCAAGCTTCGATTCAAAATCTGCCGGGCCTTCCACAGTTTTACTTTTTTACTTAGAGCATGTTTTCAGTGATTCTCTGTTGGGGAGTAGGGAGAAGCCATGCCTTACTAACATCATCAAAGAAAACTGAATTTAAAGCAGCGCAAATGGTCACTTGAGTCTGAATGCATTCAGTTGGTGATGTGATACATGTTTATACATGTTTAGTGATTTTTACAGCAAACAGAGGTAAGGCTAGAAAAGTCCCCAGCTACATTTGTAGGTCAATAATTTTCAATTATTAAGATTAATTTTGCTCTGATCTGGTGATAAACTAAAGTGATTTCCATGTTTTCTGTAAAATAGGGGACAGAAGTGTGTCAGACCTGAACACACTAACATTAATGTTTCAGAGCTCTAATGTGCAGCTGTCACCAAGAATACCAAGAATATAAGTTCACAAAGTCAACAGTCCTCCATTTCTCTCTTATTTGCAGCACCGCAGTTCGTTGTTATATAAATTTAATGTATTTCTTGTAATCTTTATCACCTGTTCGTCTGTTGATGAAACTGATTGTAATAAGCAGTGCTCAGCTGCTGAGGAAGAGGAGTAAAAAATTTTTTAAAAAGTTATCTTTTTCCTGTTTTCTGTGAGCACGCACAGAGCCTGGAGCTGAAAGGCCGGGGTAACAAAGGACACTGATAACCATTATTGCTGGCCTGGCTTTTAGGTTTTGTCAGTCGAGCTAATGCAGAGAAAGACACAAAGCTTGGCTGTGTTAAACTGCCCTAGTAGCACACCTTTAGTCCAAGCTGCCATGTGGCATTTTTGTTTTGTCCAACAGGCAAAATTAAAATTATCCCCTCAAAATTATCCCCTGAAATGTTAGTTATACTTTACACACATTGCACTAATCAAGAATTATTATTTACTAAACAACTGCAGTTTTTCCTGTGGTTTCCGTCTCATCCAACATAGGGGACCCAGGCCCTTTGGTGAATGCTTTGTGTTTTTGTGTAGTGTTGTGTCTGCATGGTTGTTATTGCATGTATGTGTGTTTTTAATTTTGGGTTTGAGTTTGATCATCCGTCTGTTGTTTTGCATTTTTGGAGTTGTTTTGCAGTGATTCTTCATATTTGTTTTTTTCTAAGTGAAAAAGTAGTTGTGCTTGCACGGATGTTCAGTTTGGTGGGACCCTTCTGTTTAGTACTTCCTGTGATCAGGAGCACTTCCTGTTAGAAGTCTATTTACACTCCAGTACTCTATCTACTGCCAGGCTTTGCCTAAAGCAGCCTCACACTCTTAATTTGTATGAATCTGTACAGTGTGTTGACTCTCACTGCGCTTGCTGTCTTTTCATGCACGGTGTGCGATGTTACCTTGGAAGAATTTAGTCCAGGTACCAAAGTCATACAAAATGTGCTACAGTGAGGGTCATGTTGCACCACAGTCACTCCAACCTGCCTGTACAAAAGGCTGACAGACAATGAGGACTCCATCACACTTCGTCACATCAAGACCTGAGCTAAACTGATAGATTAACCGATCAAAATTGAGGAATTGCGTTGAAATGACAGGTCACAGGGTAGATCACCTGTACTCCGATCAGGTCCAGCCTGCCCGCAGGACAACTACTAAACCGATGCGAGTCGGTGTGTCTCGGGGGGGCAGGTGAACTTCCAGGTGTGCAGCCGGATTCTCACCTGAGGGGGAGGGAGCAGTGAAAAATGCTCTGGTCTGCTTTCGGGTTGCCGATGCTTCAGTTCTGCAGCTCGCTGAGCATCATTAACAGGACAGGAGATGACAGCGGCTCGGCTCGGCTCGGCCTGACAGGCTGCAGCTCCACCCGCGGCTCCTCCAGGCTCCGAGGCTCCAGCGGCGGTCGCGAGCTGTTCAAGACCCCGGAACGACAGCTGAGCGCGGGCGCCGGTCCGTCAGCAGGCGCTCTCCTGCCATTCCACTGTACCTGCGAGCTGGTTCAGGATCGGCTCAGTGACGGCGGACAGCCCAGACTTCACAGCCTCCTTTTCACGGCAGAAGGGCCGAGACTGCAGGAAGGAAGGAAAGGGGGAAGAAAAAGCGCGCGGCGCGATGGGAAATGTAGTCCGAGCAGGGCAGAGCGCAGTTTTCACTGCAGCCTTAAACACTACGGTTCCCTGCGTGCATTTGCCCGGAGACCTTCTGCTGGTATTTGGAGTTTGACTTCAGTAGATCTGAAGTAAAACAACCGGACATGCTCACAGCTGGATTCAGAAAAGCTGCTTTATGTTGGTTTCTGCTTTCATAACATATCAAACTTCACAAACCCCGGGTGTGATAAGCATGTGATAAAAAGCCTTTTAAGTAGTCAAAGGTCTGCAGTTGTACATTTCAACAACTTTTTCAGAAGTGGGAAGTCAAATGTACAACTTGTAAACACCCGATCATTATAATGAAAAATGTATTCTGGCAAGGTATGAAGACACGAAAGTTATTTTTTAAATGTTTGTTGACACCCTACAATAATATAGACTAATAATAAATAATATTATATTCATTCCCGCATGGGGGCATTTTGGGAGAACAAAAAAAACACAGGCAACAGATTTAAGAAAAGCTAACCTACAGAAATTATTTTTCAGTAGTCTTCTGAAACGAACCACAGATTTAGCACACTTCATGGCTGATGAAGGCTGTTTTGACGTCTGGCCACTACAACGTTAAAGCGTGATCTCCTCTGGTTTCAAAATAAGAGTGTGGAGCAGTTAGGGGGGCACATGTAGGAAAAGGCCAGCAAATGCCAGTGCTAAAAGCAGATGGTCTGGGGTACATTCAAGTTAAATTACAATGTCAAGTAAGTGGAAGTCAGATCATTTTTCAGCCTGATTTCATGTCATTTTTATTTCATAAAACTTTATTAATCCTGAAGGAAATTCATCAGTGGTGGTGGGTTGCTCAGACACACATAAAAAAAACAATCCACTGTTTGGACATTCAATCATAACTCAACTTGGACATCAATATTTGAAATTTGGACTGGGTAATTTTTTCGAATGCATGTGGCCATCTATTTCAGATGCAGTAAATGAACGTGATTATTAAATATAATTTTTTATTTATTAACAGCATTGTTGTGATCAACATGATGTATATGAATATGGATTATTTATTTTAAAAAAAACAAATTTATCCTTTTTTGTTTTGTTTTTTGTTACTTAAATTTCCCTATTAGTCTTTAACTTGTTTATTTATTTCAATTAATCAACTTATTTGTTTGAAACCAGGTTAAAACTGCCATTTATTAAAATGTGTTGGACTATTTAAAAAGGTAAAATCCACACAGCCACACCACCCTCGGCATGCCCAATCTTGTCTGATCTCCCATGTTAGAATGTCTTAGTCTATTGTTATCTTGATTAGTTTTATAGTACAGTATAGTTTTATTTTATAGTATAGATTTTATTTGTTTACTTTATTTAATTGTGTTTGTGGTTTTTTGTTGTTGTTGTTTTGTTTTTTTTGCTGTACTAATAAAAAGTTGACGTTAAGGGTCTTTAAAAGCGCCTATAAAATGTATCATCATCATCATGATTATAGAATGCAACCCTGTAGCATTATTTTTTTTAAATAAGCCAATGGATGTTCAGACAGTCAAAGCTGCTAGATTTTTTTTAAGTAATCCTACCAGTAATGTTTTTTAAAAAGTTTGACATCTTTTAAGGAAGTGTATATTCCTTAATGAGCAGAATAATACTCTCAGAGCGAAAATATTTGGACTCATGGATGTCGCTGATGATGGTACTCTTGGGGGCTGCAGATGGCCCCGATCTCCTGGATCTCTCTCTCTCTCGCTCTCTCTCTCTGGCTACCAGGGGACGTCATTGATAAGTATTAAGCAATTAAGCATGACTAACTATCAGAAAAATGAAACACGACTTATGATTCTGTATTTAACAATTACAGCATAGTTAATACCATTTCTCTTATTCAGAATCATGCATAATGATGGCATGGAGACACATTTCTTATCTTTTGACATTCCTGCAGCCACACACAGACACTAATCTGCAACGGTCCATGAATCATGTCTACACAAAAAAAATATCAAGACATTAGAACAGACATTTCCATCACCGAAACTGCATTCTCATTCATAATATTAATACAACCTACACTTGGATTTTATCTTTAATTAAGAATAAAAATGATTTACTATTAGCTAAAGCACATTTAGTTAAACTCCGTTTAACTTTAAACATGAAATCCTGGATGTTAAGTCTTTTTATCCTTCTCAGATGTAATGAGAGGTAAGCTGGCGGACCTTAATCTTTTTCAATACCATCTTTTTTGACAGGAGGAACTATTTACTGAAGTTAACTTAGAAACACCAATTGGGGACAAAGAATAAATAAATGGAAATGGTATTGAAAGCAGCCGTTTTTAATGTTACTTCTGTAAAACACCTTCAGAAAAACACAGCTGTATGTAGCAACAGGAACAGAAAGTAATACAATACTGTAGTGATCAATAGTAACCCACAACCAGAAGATGTATCCAAATCAAAAGATGAAAAAAAAAAAAAATCCCTTGATAAAAAATGTCCTCTCCTGCAACACAGCGCTTGCTTTCTAACCAAAAATTACCAAAATTACAATTAAAATGTGAGTGATTTTGTAATGAGTGTTTCACTTTACTTACATTTGGATGAAGAAAAGAGGAATGAAGTGGTAATTTCAAATGAAAGGTTTTATAGATAGTGGTTGCAATTTTTAATCAGTGTTAGTGTTATAAGGCTTTAATCAGCCTACATCTGCTTTAAATAGTTTTAGACTAACTCTTTAAATACTACTAGAAAAATTAATTAATGATAGCTTGTTCCTAAAATAGGTCTGGTTTCAGACCATCATTCTTGTGTTCCCATAGCAAACTGTGTTACCACATTTAAAGGCAGATTTTTAGAAAACCCTTTTGTAATGTTAGCACAGTTGAAAGGTGTTTTGCTGCTTAAGAAGTATTAACATGTTTTATTTTCTGGCACATTAATGTTTTTAGGTTCAATAATAATGCCAAATTTCTATAGATGTGGTAACATGTTGATGATGTGATGGTTTGTGGTTCCATGGTGGAGGTAAAACTGCCTTTTTATGCCTACTGAGCACTTGAAGGGCTTTTAATCTACAAGTCTGGCTCCAATGAAGACATCATGGAAAATGTGTGTTCCAGCATCACTTCCAGTGCACATATGAACTGAAGGAGCGGGGATCAAACCTGAGGCACCACCACCTACTAAATACAACACCAGACTCCCAAACTTTCTGAACACTACCTGAGAAATAATCTCCATCCCACTTGTATAAGATCTACTGGAGAAAATTGCTTTGTACTCCGCAGTTTGGTAGCTATGAGGTCTGATAGAGTGTGTGGGACTGTAGTCAGGGTGCAATCTACTGTAGCTGAAGCCTGATAACTACAATTTCTATTGAACTGTAATATACTGATGGGCTCATAGTAAGGTGGCAGATCACATCTTCCCACCCGACTCACTCCTCCTTTCCCCTCTTAATCTCTAGCCTTTCATTCATATTATGTTAGACAATCAAAAGTCTTTTATATTTCAGAGCACTCTGGACTCTGTTCCATGCAGTTTAGTTGTACTTATGAACAGCCAAATCAAAACCGTGTAAGGTGAGACCCTTAAAATATTAGGCCCCAAACCTCTGCCTTAATCCTAACTATGACTATTGATGGGTCATACACATAAAAATGGTCAAAGACCAGCAGGACAGCTTTTCTACACAAACTTTATGACTGAAACCTCATGGTTTGTGGTTGCCAAAAGCTGGTGCCACATGCCACATTTTGATATCATTTGGACTTGTTGTACATCCCTTGATTTTTATAACAAGGCTGGGTTAAAGACATGAGTGTATCATTGTGTCAGTCTTAATCACCACTTCCACGATAATTCATTTCTTAATCTCAGCTTGAAAAGATGAGAATTTTGGGAGAAAACAAAACAATAGACAGACAAAAGACTAGCAAAGCTGTCAGGGTCGGACAGTCCCCCGACCTGCCTGTGTTTTTGTGTGTGCGTGTTTTCCTCTCTTTGCTCTTTTTCTCCGGCTCCGTGGCGATTGTTTACGGAGGTCGCATGGCAAGGGGTGACCTCCGACCTGGAAGCGCTGCCGCTCTGAGTCGCCTCACCTGTGACTGATTCTGCCACCAGCTGCTGCTAATCATCCACCATCTGAGGCGGGACTATTTAATGGTGTGGCTGAGCGATAGACAGTGCTGGAGTATTGCACCAAACCTAGTAGTATTCACGGATCGTTTGCGTTGTAAAGTGTTGTCTGTTCAACAAATGCTGTTTGCTGTTCTGTGTGCGGCTAGGAAAGGAGATAGAGGGAATTTACGAGCAAGGGAAGGAAACTTTGAGGGGAACGAAAATTCACTACCAAGCACAGTTTGAGCACGGGAAGGAGGACACGACTGATCACCTTTTTGCACATTGAACTGTTGTTAAACCTTTTGACTGTAAATAAATCGCACTGCTTCGCATTCAGAGCTCTGTGCCTGGGTCCTCTCTTTGTCCAACTGTGACACAAAGCACTTCATAAATACCGTTCCAATCCATATTATACCCAAATCTTAGATTTTTGTAAAACCCTTTCTGACCTATTCCCAGGTGACTGAGAAAATAAATGCTTTGTTATGTTCTGTGTAATGTTTGCTTTGATGAATAAAAAGTAACATTAAAAATTGACCTAACAGATTTCATATCAGTCTGGATTAGATGCAGGGCATCAGCTGACCATCGACAGGGCCTCCAATCAGGGGGGAAAGGTTTCAGTTATATTTATGTCTCCCCGTAGGCTCACAGAGACAACCCCCTTCTTAGAAGTTAGGGATGAGCAGCTGGGACAACCCGTGAATCTCAATAACAATGACACTCTGAGGCAAAAGACAAGCTGCGAACCAGACTATACATCAAGTCTAATTGATTTATCTGTCTCTCTACCTCCCTTTCTCTAGAGACAGAGAGAAAGGGATTGAAAATCTATCAGTCCATCATCACACACACACACACACACACACACACACACACACACACACACACACACACACACACACATAAATATATATATATATATATGTATTACTGATTACCACTGAGACTACTATGTCCGGTTGGTCAGCCAGTTTTTTCGGTCTGTATATTGAAGTCCCACAGGATCTTACCTTAGTCATTCTCGACCACTAAGGATAGCTGTTAACTGGTGAAAACTAATTAACAACCTCAAATTAACGGCTAAAGAAAAGCGGTAATATTAGTGGTTCAAATTGCCTATTACAAATAATCGGCACATGATAAAAAGGAAACTGATAAATTATGAATATATTTTTCATTTTAAAATGAATGATTCAAAAAAAGAGTGAGTAGTGACTACATTTGACACGTGTGAAATATGTAGTTCAAAGTAATGTACAATTGTTACATGTAGAAAAAAAATGTTATCGCTGAACATCTGGTAGAAATTTGAATCACTTTCGTATAAATAATTCTTCCTTCTCCTTTCTTTCAGTGTTTTCATCCCATAAAAGGTCTCGAGGCTCCATCTTATCTGAAAGACCTCATATCACCCTCAGACTGGTAGCTTCCTTGTGGTTCCTAGGATATTTAAAAGTTGAATGGGAGTTAAGCTGCTGGGGGCTTCCCTTGATGCGGTGTACATTTCTCGTTTTTTCACCTCTTTTTACTCACTGCATTTATTTATCAGTTACTGATAATCTCTTGCTTTCTTCCACATTGTGCTTTTGCCCTTACTTCCTCCCCTAACCTCTAACCAGTTGCAGCAGAGGGCTGCCCCTCCCTGAACCAAATTCTGCTGGGGCTTTCTTTCTCTTAAAAGGGAGTTTTTTCTTCCCAGTGTCGCCAAATGCTTATTCATAGGGGGTCATTTAATTGTTGGGGGTTTCTCTGAATTATTGTAGGTCTTTACAATATAAAGCCCTTTGAGGCAACGTTCGTTGTGATATAGTGTTATATAAACAAAACTGAATTTTTCTTTGTCATTCATATTTTGAGCCCCTTTTTACTATATTTAATTTTTTTTTTGCTAATTTTACACCCCTAGTTGTCCTTAATACTATATAAATATTTGTCAAAGGTCTAAAACCTAAATTGGTCACTTAATCTTTGTATTGTCTCTATATGAATTTCTAGTATGAACTTTTAGAATGAATTTCTTTCTTTTGGAAATTGTAACATCAGTTAGCAGCCTTTCAGATGTTATTTCTTAAGAACAAAAACTGTATGTTTCTATTTCTCTCTTTATTAATTGCTAAAATAAAATAAAAAAAACAAATCATCATTTGGGAGTTAAAGAATGCACAGGTCAGCTTGGATTGTGACAATGTTCTTGATAAACACAAATATATTATTAATTAATTGATCTGCTTCTGATAAAGGATGAGAGTAGATGAAAGGGACTGTTGACCTTGGTAACACAGGGGGATAGAGATGAATGGCCATTCCTGTCAAAAACTAACTGATAATAAAAATGACACATTTCTCTGTAAGCATTTGAGCAACAAATTTAAAAGAGAACTTTGCATCCTACTCATAGCTTTCAATAATATTATATGTTCTTTTGAAGATAGTTACTCAACAAATTTACAGAAAATGTAGAAATTACATTTTTTTTTCATTTCGGCTTTAAAATATAATTAAAATACACTGACATCACTACTAATAACAATGGGAACACAGACAGAAAACAGAAAATACATTCCGACCCAAAGTTTTCTACAATTTTTGCACAGTTAATTCTTGTCACATGAAAAATATTCATGAATTCAGAGTTCAGTTGCTTCTTGGGCAAAAAAAAAAAAAAAAGATTTTTATCAAATTGAGCTTTTTATTAGGATTTTAGATGAGGCTAGTAGTTTTTAATACAAATTTTCATATAAATGTCAAATATTTGATATTCCAATTTTTTTCTTTTACACTACAATAATTTGTGTTTATTATTTTTTATTATTATTGTTAATATTGATTGATCAAATTTGGACTTTTGAAGACTTTTGACTTCTTTCATTTGATTATTTGTTTATTTTGATATTTACTTTTCAAGCTTTTATTTAGTAAGGCTCTATTGTGGTTTTAAGACCACTTCATTTCTGTTACAACATAACAATATTAAAATGAAACTAATTTGTTTTAATTCTAAACATGAAAAGTTAAAAAACTGATTAGAAACAAAATTCTGACAAAATTGATCATTTTGGGAAAAGAAGATTTGACAAGATCAAAAATGATCAAACCTTTTTTTTTAAGTTAAATAAATTCAAAGAGTTGACAAATTAATTATATTTGAGCTTTTATATGAACATTCCTGTAATAAAGAATAGTAAAAGAAAAATGAACTGTTGTATAAAGCAACTGATCTCTGCATTCATAAGTGCGTCTCTGTATGGGAAGGTAAAAGGGGATAGAGGACATTTTTCTTTAATTAATTTTCTTTTTTTAAACATTGATAGATGTGTATGTAAGTGCTACATGTTCTAGTTGTTCTTAGAGGGTGAGTATAAAGTCTGATTCCTCTATTTGGAACACTTTCTATGTATGTCATAAGTGTTATTCAGTAAAATTAACCTTGATGCATCAAAACACATCAATAAGTCACTATTTCATTATTTGTTGACCGTCTGGTAAAGTGTATTTTGCAGAGAAATGTTGTGTATCAGCAAGTTTGGATATCTGTATAAAATCAGAAGAAGCACTTTATGTTCTGACCAGGTCTTGAATGATGCACGACCACAATAATCTACATTAAGGAGATGAGATGAAACAGAATCCATCCCAGCACACGGGAGTTACAGCCACTGTCTCTCCTGTAGGTGCTGTGACATGATGTTTTTGAACTACAAAAAGTGTGTGGACCTCCTTTACTTTCCAATCAGTTTGAAAGTCTGTGAGTCTGTGAGTCCTGGTCAGCTGGAGGTTTTGTGACTGGCTACACGGCAGCGTTCACATGTATTTTGTGTACAAACATGTACTCCTCATCTGACCCTGTACATCTGCTTGTTTGTCCTGGGTGTTTAAGATGATGAGGTGACATTCCCCGAGGACACTACGGTTGTCTCCCTTGGTGAGTACTCCACTTCCTCCTTGTTGGGATGAGAGGAGTTATCAGACTTGCTGCGGCTAAACTCCGCCCCCATTACTGGTCCTGTGAGCTTGGTGCGTGGTCGAATGAAGGCGGTACAGCACAGCAGTGTCTTTAGGAATGCACGCCGCATCTCGTTGCTGGTCAGCGTGTAGATGAGTGGGTTCATGGCAGAGTTTAGGACGGCAAGTGCCAGGAACCACTCTGCCTTGTAGAGGATTGGGCAGCTTAGCGTCTCACAGGCCACATCTAGTAGCAAGAGGATGAAGAGTGGTGCCCAGCAGGCAATGAAGCAACTGAGAACGATGATGACTGTCTTTAGGAGTGCCATTGACTTCTCTGAACTCTTACTATTTGCACTAGCATTGCTGCGACCATTGGACACCTTACGGAAGACCAGTTTGCGGCTACGAGTGCGCACCAGTGCATAGATCCTGGCATAGAGCACCACAATTGCCATAAGAATGATACTGAACACAGTGGTGCAGAACAGGATGTAGGTTTTGTGGTAGAGTGGTAGCACGGTGGAGCACTGTGTCATGCTCTGGATGCAGTTCCAGCCCATCACCGGCAGACCGCCCAGAACTGCTGCAATCATCCATACGGTGCTGATGAGGAGAAAGACGCGGAAGGTGTTGCCATTGTTGTGCAGCTTCATCTTCAGCATGGTGAGGTGGCGCTCAATGGCAATGGCAAATAGGCTGAAGACAGAGGCTGCCAGTGCCACAAACATGCTTCCTTCCCTGAAAAACCACTGGGTGGGTGTCAACTTGTAGGTATTGGCCCCCGACAGTAGGATGTTGGCAGTGTAGACAATGCCGGCCAGAAGATCAGACAGTGCCAGGTTCCCAATGAAGTAATACATGGGCTTGTGGAACTTCTTGGTCCTCCAGATTGTAGCGAGAACCAGGATGTTCTCTAGGATGATGAAGCAGCACACAATGATGAAGATCACAGAGTCAGCCTTCAGACCTGAGTCCTGCTCCGTCTTCCGGAACTTGCCGGTGTAATTGTAGTGTTTGGCAATCAGATCAGAGTAGCTGGGATTAGCCATGGCCTCCATCTGCAGCAGTAGTCCAGCAGGGGGCACCGCGTCCTCAAACTTCAGTCCTTCATGTTAGGTAGTAACTTTGAAGAAGAGCAGAGAGACTCCAACTGCTGGATAGTGACATGGCCCTACAGAGAGAAACAAAAAAAAATTAATAACTGGTCTCACATCAGGATATTAGAGAACAAATAGTGTTAAATCAGAGTCTGCACTACAGAAATATTGTTATACAGAAGCCTTCTCAGGTACTTTGATTAAAACTGTTCACTGAGAGCCAGAATAAACAAAAAGTCACTTCAGTTTGTGATAAATCGTTAATCCAGCAAAACAGAGACTGACCTTTAGTAAGCAACTTAAATTCAAGCCATTTAAACTGTAAGTCTATACACATACTCAACTAAAAGCATCATTTAGAATCATAAGCCTAGAATCATAATGAAACCTCAAATTAGATACAAAGCTTGCTTCATAAACCTTACTGCTCATAATCAGCTGGTTTGAGAACAAAGATTGGGGAAAAACACATTTCAAAAAATGTTTCAAAGGTATTTTAATCTATTTTGTAAAAATATTTTATTTTGCAGTTAAAAAAATGCCCAGGTATTAAAAAGGAACACAAATTGAACAGCAAGTCTCTAGTCATACATCAGTCTGATGTATTAGGGAAGATTCAAAATGCCAAAAATACAACAAAACACAATATTACAGTAAATTTAGTTATATTTACGTTTTGATCATTAAATAAAACAGAAATGTTAAGTTATGCAGCTTTGTATAAACTTGCTCTCCTGGGTACTGTGATTTGATTTTGATTTAATATATCGAACACCAAATGGAAGAAACTGATTAATCTGTCATTCCCGATGTGTCAAAAGAAAGCGGTTTTTTTTTTATAACTTACTTTACAAGTAATACTCTTTTTTTTTTTTTTTTTTTGTTTTTCCCCCCCCCC
>VUQR01012882.1:7014-24076 GCA_015108515.1 Hemichromis elongatus | reverse complement strand
AATAATCAAGTGGCTGGATAGGAGACGGGGAAGAGAAACAAACTCAGTAAATAATAGCTAAGAATCACAGGTGAGGCATTATTACTCTTACCCTTCGTTCACCTTCAATTTTTCTGATTTCTTTTGGGGTTTACTGTCCACTTGACAGTTTGGCTGGTGCCGTCTGACGCAGGCACATCTGAAGTGGTTATAAAAAAAAAAAACTATCAAGAATAATAAACCTATTTATATTTCAAAGTAAATGGAAGACCATAAACTTAAGCGCAACACAGCCTGGGAAGAAGCTAGTATCGCAGCTGTGTTATGTGCAGGTTGAATCCAACACTGAATTAGAAATCAATTCCTACTCTAAAAGGCACCTTACGGCGGAAACGCTTCTATGTCGAGAACCTCTCAGCGGAGTGAATCAGTTACACGTTGATGGTTCAAGCTTCCTCTCGTGAAGCCCACACACTGAGATATAGATGCACATGTAGAGCCAAAAAAAGGGATGAGTATATTTAGCATCTCTTCCTTTTGATGTTCACCCCTTCTCCTCCCCCAGCCTGCATCTCGCTTTCGCACTCTCTCTCCCTTTCGAGTGCCATTGCTCTGCAGATAAGAAGTGCTTCTTCTCTCCCAGAGGAACGGAAATATCTGCAAGGACATTGTAAACACAGTAAACAGGGCACAACACCATTAAGTTGTCCATGACTCAGCGCTGGCACAGAGATCCTCAGCTGCTGCTGCTTTGTCTTTAGGAAGGATAAAGCAATTTCAGCGCAGAATGGGAAGCTGCTTTCATGTCAAAATGAGCTCATTGAGCCCTGCTATAGTGGAAAATTTATCACTGCTCTTTGGTTTCGCTGATCCACAGTACCCATGCTGCAAAGTGTTCAGAGTTCAGCCGATCTTTAGAAAAACTAAACTGCTTGATAGGTCGGCAGCCTTTCAAAGCACTAAAGCAATAAAACGAAAGAGATGTTGATGTGTGTCGTGACTGAATTTTTTATTCTTTTTTTTTTTTTTCTTACTTTAAATACTATTTGATAGACTTGTCAAACATTTGAATAGACCGGGCAGCAGCACAACAGGACATGCTGTATTTTAACTAGCAGTTTGACAAGAAAGAATCAGCACTTCTCTCCTGCTATTCATCATAATTAGTGCAAGTATTGTTCTCACGAAGAACACACAAAACTAAATTCAACATGTCTGGGCTCCTTCTCTTGAAGAGGAAGACTAAGATAACTGTAAGCTTAAATGGTATAAAGAACATAAAAGCAATTTTTTAACATTGCCACTTGCTAAATAAATACACCAACTTTGTTCAAAAACAAATCATCGTCGCCAGCTGAAAACGTGGAATGACAAAAGGATTAACTCCTAGTTTGGTCCGAAGCACTTCCTTCATACTCTCTGTATAATATTGCACGTTTCAAGTGGATCAGAACAAATTAGTGGTGCATCATGTGTTGCATTGGCGTTAGCCAGTCTGACGCTGCACTGAATGGTGGCTCTGTTGCAGAGCAGCGAGCCCTGAGCCGTCTGACTGATAAAGAGCACGAGGTCAGCACTTGATGTCCCCTGGACATTGTCTTACTTTCATCTCAGCGCTCTGTCAGTAGTCCGTTCGGGGCTAGCGTCTCTGAGGCGTCGGCAGTGAAAAAAGGAATTAAGCAAATGGAAAAACTACCATTTGTGTGTCTCACACTACATGACCAAACTGACAACTTTGTAGAAAAGAGACACAAAAACGAATTATGTTCAGGTTATTTCAGGTTCTCGCTGCCTTTTTTCCTCTGTGAAGTTATTTAGGTCAACTTTCCATTTATTAGTGATCAAAGATTTTGCAAAGAGTATCAGATGAAGTGTAGTTAAGATGTGCCGAAATAGCAGAGGCCCATCCAGGATATTATTCGCATATCGAGTTAGAGTTCTACAAAAGGCAAGGATCATCTCTTCATGCAGCAAACACCATTCCTAATTCTTGCTGGTGCCGACCACACCACTGTGTATTTTTGTGCCGGAGTAACAGCTGTGAAGCAAAAGTGATATGGAAGAATTGACTCCATCCTACACTGGGCCGCATGAAGGACATTTCACACTCCAGTTGCTCCTACTGAGAAGGCACCAGAAGGTGGATGACAGGTACAGCATCCACCCATCATCCTGACCGCCGCTCCCTTCCTGAACACAAGCAGAGGTTAGAAGCAGTTCAAGGGTAGGGGGGAGGATTTGTTTGCATTCCTGGGCTGTTTCTGTGCTGCCTAAGTGGTCAGACAGGTGTTTGTGCATCCTGGAGGCACGTAACCTCTGCGTCCTCCACAGAAGGGGGATAGGTCACTTGATGTGGGGGAAGAGAGCGTTGCGCGTGCATGTGTGTGTGTGTGTTTGGGGGATCCATAGGAAGGGTGGGGAGCGTGCGGAAATGATCGAGCACACTCCTCCGTCAAGAATAGCCTTCACCCAAAATCCCCGAGGCAGGAATAGGAGGAGGCAGGGTGCTGACACCCTACACCTGTGCCCAAGTGGGTAGTAGGGGCAGTTACAGTATACAAGTGGCATTTGAGAGACTGTGTTGCATCAAATGTTGCCTTCAAATAGACACTGAAATGGTAACAACCTAACAGTTCAATAGGTGGTTAATTCTGAATGTTGGTAAAAAGAAAATCTCGAATAGGTTTGAAACTGGATTTGAGATTCTGATTTATGTTTCAAAAAATAAAATCATGACAGATAACATAACAGATCCCACAATCTAAACGTCTGCTCCTCAGCTAGTTTGGAAAAACATGACCAGCAGACCAACTAGAACTGACTTCTAATCAGCTTATCAGATAAGAGCAATAAAATGATATCACGATTGCTAATCTAAATTAGTAGAATTCACAGCACCACACAGCTTGGTGTCAGAGGGGAAGCTAGCAGAGAACAAAGCCTTCAGAGCAGTGCACTGCTTGAATGCCTCGGTCACATACAAACTCGCAGGCCTCTCTCATAAATCAATTCTATCCGGCTGGGGGTGGCAGAAGAGAGCCAACACTAAATCCAATTATAAAAGGAACTGGCACCACTTAGCTTGATGACAGTATCCACCTTAACGCCCTGAGGGAACAGCCGTGCCAGGGGTGCCAGCTTCAGCTGTGGCACCAGAGATGAAGGCAAACCAAGGGAGGGAGGATTTTGGGGGTACATATGCGCATTTATTACAATCAACAGGCTGAGTTGAGCGGTTCCTAGTTGGTGTGAGTATGTTTTTGTGGCACTCTGCCAGAGCCACATATCTAAGGGCTGGACGACACCAGCTGAACCTTTTTATTCCTGCAACTGCTGGGCAATAAGACTGCACCCTGGCACCTGTCTCGCATACACGCACACACCCATAGCATAAAAACGAGCACAACAGAGGCAAATGCACGCGGCATGAGAGAGACTCACATTTGAGATGCAGCACCTGTCGAGGATTTGCTATGAATGAATTTAAATGTACAGGAAGGGGACACCTCTCATTTCCTAAAGCCACATGTCGTGACCTTTCTTTCCCTGCTCCAGGATTAAAGCTCAGAGTCCACCCATGCACCTAAATCTGAGCGCAAAGTTAAACCAAAGTTATTATGAGTACTGCAAATAAGAAACAGTGAAAAAAAGCCTTGAGCCTTTTTTCACTGCACTAACTGAAAAAGGACCAAAACAGCAACCCTATTACAAGAGCATTTTCAGAAGCAACCGTGTTTGAATGCTGCTCTAAAATGTGCTTTTGTCTTCGTTTAGCTGCCAAGGTTACAGCAATCAGTCGAGCATCTAAAGTCGTCAGCGGGAGGACGCACCGTCACAAGGGTCCCTGACTGATATTGTCAGGATCTCTTTGGAAGTTTTCTCCAAATGCTGTTTTATTTCAAGTAAACACACTCTGCAGTAAATTTAAGTCCCACAAGCCGCTGTATATAGTCCTCAGGTTGAAGGCTAAAGACCCCAGGCTAAACTTCCAGTCTTATTACCAATCTAAGTATAGAAGCAGGTAAGAGAGATGAGATTAATACAGATGCTACTCTCATTATGCAGTAACCTAATTTACATATGACCGCCCGTGTGATCTCGGTCATATGTATAACCCCTATTTAAACACCTTAATACCGCATGCATGCCAAAAACGACTCTCTCACAAGAACATTTAGTGTCATTCAAATAGCAACCTTTCACGTCATCGATGTCAAATTACATTTTCTGACAACACAAATCCAAGATGGGCAACAATGCTATCTGCAGTAGCAGGCCTCCTTCTAATCTAATTTGTGTTTCCTCTTTGGATTTGTTAATGAAATTTTATATGTTACTTGCTTATCTAATCTTTTATATGTTTTCTGCGCATTTAAAATGCTTAAAAAGTGGAAAGTCAGCTATTCATTTCAATGTGATCTGTATGGTAAAAGCTGTGCCTCTTGGTGAGATTGAAGCCATCCGACTAACAAAGTTGGATAATGGCTGAAAATCAATGGTCCACTCTGGACACTAAACAGCGTCTTGAAACATCCTTACACGCATTTGCACACAGAGAGGGGTTTTCAACCACCACAAACTCCAAAATCCTAACTGCACATTGCTCAGCATGGATGATGAGCGTCGGTTGATTGCTGATTTGCTGACAAGTGGGCCGGAACAGGCAAGGGCACAACAACAGAACAAAACAAAAAAAACCTCAAAGATCAAAAAATACAATATAAAGAGTACAGACAGTGGCTGCAAATGGACACTTGAATTGTTTAACACTCGGTTTCACTTTGGCTCTTTTCTGTTAGAACTTCACTCTTCTCCGTGGGTGGATCAAGGACACATCTAAAACCTGCAGGACACCGGCCCTCGAGGCCTGGAGTTGCCCACCCCTGTCCTAGTCCATACGTGGTCACTTCTGGCTCCAAATGACCAAAATAGTGGCAGTCAGGTGCTAATATTGAGCCTTCAAAACGTGGAGCCCAAAACAATCAGGGCTGCCACAATAACTAAATATTTTACAGACATTCTACGATATGGACGCAAAAATTGCATCTGCTCTATTCCCAATCACTTCATAGCTTAGTAACAACAGACACCAGAAAACTCGCACCAAAGCAATGCTCACAATGTCTTCCTTTGTCCGTGCAATAAATGGTATGGAAGCTTCTACTGGTAAACATTGCCTTAAATGCAGATGTATTATAAGGATTGGCTTTAAGAAAACCACAGAACCCCATCACTGTTACCAGCTGGTCCAACAATCAAGCAGGCAAATTCTTAGTTCTCACATAAAACAACAATTATCCCCATATGGGCTTGTGGTGTCACTGCCATTTCTGTCGACAGAACACATGCACACAAGCCCAAGGCCTTCTGGGTTGAAGGCCATATATACACAAAAATTACAAAAGACAAAGTCAAGCAAGTCTTTTAGAGAATCCTTTTTGGGCCACGACTGATTTGGAACAAGATCTCTAAAATAAATGTGGGCTAAGTGAAAATGAGGACAATGTGAGACGATGGACTTTGCCCAACATAGACCGATTTGTCTCTTGATGGCCAATGCAATAACTTTAGTAGGCGATTCTCAGAATAGAAACCCCATAGATCAACCACCTAGCAACAAAAGTGGAAAATCATGCTGACCCAATTAGTGTCGACTCTCAGCAGAATATTGTTATGGCCCGCTTCAGTTCACTACCATTCAGGCAGATGGTTCCCCTGGTTCTGGATAGATAGGAGTGTTGTTGTTGCTTTTCTTATTATACTCTTTCATTAATTTTGTCTCAAGGCCTAAAGGATCACTTTGGCCCCCGGGAGTGCTACTTCCAACCTCTGTAGCTCTCGGTTCTCTTCTATTCTTCCTATAGGCCTAAAGACTTTTTTTTCTCTTTTTTTTTTTAAACCAACATTATTGTCAAGACATATAAAAATAAAAAGCGAGAACTCCAAGATAGACATTCACATGAAATTCAACCTTCCCAACAATTACAAGCTAAATCAGTTTAATACATCAGCATCGCGTCACTTTAATCAAGAGATCTGAGCTTCAAAAGCCTCGACAGCCTCGACTTTTCACACATTCCTTTAGCTCATGTTGACCCGTGTTGTAATCACACTGCTTCAATCGAGACATTCAACGTCGGTGATGATGACAGGGCGGTGCAAGTTAAATCAGAAATCCAAGTGCAACCTTGCAAGCAGACGACACCGAGCTACACAGCCTTTGTTTGTGAGAAAGCTTTCAGTGTTTCGAGACTGATGTGCATTGTTTGGCGAGAGAAGAAACATCTTCATCTGACACTTTGTGCAGCAAACACAGTCATGCATGCCTACCGACAGACAGTGGGTCAAATGAGGATTACTCTGCTACTGAATAATGTATCGCTACTTTAAGCATAGCGATTGTCGCATATAATTCCAACGAATGTCTCAAAGTTTCCATAAAAAGCAGGCATGAGTTTACATGTGAGCTGTGATTTGACCGTTTGCTTCAGCAACAGTTTACATACCGTTGCCCCAACGGTCCTTTAACCCTGCTTAATTTTTTTTGTGTCCAATCTGTAAATTTAATAAACATAAATACAACACTGTCTGCTACTTATTATAGGCCGTAAAACAATGAACTTTTATGGCACTGACTCTCAATCGGTGCATGGTAAACAAGGCCCGTTATCAGACCCTGTAAAGCTGAGTTCTATTCTGATGGCGTTGTTATGAAACAGAGTGGGAGTTGTAGTATTATACATAGCTGCCTGTGTGTAGGCCAGCTCTTTAATCAGTCACTGTAATTGCCGGGATGGACTTTGAACCACAGACATATTTGTCTCCACTTTTCATCCATGGCTAAACAACTCGGGCCCCAGCAATGCGCAGCTCCTGTCCCAGCCCCGCAAGCAGCCAAGCATAGAGGAGGAATGGAGGGGTCACAAGAAGAAGAAAAGAGTTTTGGCTGAGAGTGGGAAGAAGAGGGAAAGAAGAGGAATAGAGGGGGTGGAGAGGCACAGAAAAGAAGGAAGACAGCAGAGTACAGGCGGTGAACGGAGAGGACATGATGGTACACAAGTCCCTAGTGGCAGATGAGTGCTTTGAGGAGCCCAAACAGAGCTCTCCTCTGAATACTAAGACCTTTCATAGAGGCAACACTGCTACAGAGATGCAAAGCCTCTCCTCTGAGGCCCCTGCGATATATGGGGGCTTTCAATTGCTTGTGCAAGAGTAGGTCTAATTGGAAGCTGAGGCGATATTAGAAGGGAAGCTGAGGAAAAGAAGAAAAGCAAGGAGGGGTGCTTGATTTAAGGGCCCATTGTTTTAACAAGTACATTCTGCCTCCTCCTCCTTTCTCCTCATGGCCTCCGCTTCAGATGCCCACACTCCACAGAGTCAAAAGGCGGCGTTTAGCCCCTCTGAACGAAGAGGGGCTGGGCTTGTTTTGACACTTTGTCCTTCTTGGCTTCTGTGAAAAGGCCCTTGCTTCTATGGGCCACTCGAGTTCATTAGGAAGTGCTGCTCTTTCAGTCGCGTCCCCATTCCGGCTCCAGGTTTCAATAGAGCCTCCGCAGCCCTTAACTGTTTGTTTAATAAAGACCCTCACCACCTCCACAGCTACCTCCTCCACATCCCTCATCACAAGCTTAGCTGAGTTGGTGCCTGCGGGGTAGGGGTCCATTGACAGAAAATAGCGAAGAACAAAGAGCGGTGGATAGGACGTAAAGAACAAACACAAGCGCTAAGACATATAGCAGTGGTGAGAAATGAGGGAGAAACACTTTTCCCCTGAACCCATACCGAGCTTCACCTTCATCACAGCGGAGAAGCGACCACTCTCTATGCGTGTGCGTGTCTCGAATCAGATTTCGGCTTTCGCTTTCAGGTGACATCACTGTGCGTCAGTATCGATGGGATAAAAGTGAGAGATGTCACTCTAGAAGGGCAAAGGCACTCTGAGATCATATGAGCCCCAAGGAAGTCTTGGCAGCTTCTCTGTGTGAGTGTGTGTCTGTGTGTACGTGGAGATAATTACTGTGCTAAAAGTAAAAATGGAGTGACTATACACCGCAGCTTTTCACTAGACAACAGTTTAATATATATTACAGTCAGACAGTGTTTGCCCAGTCACACGTCTTATATAATGGTTCCTTTGTACATTAGCAAATTAATGAGAAATACAGCAATGGTGAATTGACAAACGCTTCTTTTCATTAACCATTTTGATTTAGTGGCTAAAAAAGTAAACTGACATAAAACTATACAATTTGTCAATTATTTTAAAACCTCTCAACTTTCTGAAACTTTGAGTTTTATCTTTAGTAAATATAAAACAGGATAGGTTGAGTTGACCAATTCAGCTATTTAAAAATATCACAGGAGGTCTTGGGGTTCTTTTGCATTATGTTTTGAGTCATTATTCACGTATACTATGGAGGGACAGCCCCGGCAGCTTTGCACCATTTAACTGTGACTAAACAATTAAACACCAGAACTCCACAAACTGGAGTTCACTCTCCTGCTTCTATCAGAAGTACCATCAGCAATAAACCTAATGGACCCGGGTGAAATGGGAGCTCTACACGTCCATACCATAACACTGACTCTGCCATATTTGACAAATGATACTTTAGATGACAAACCTTTGCGTTTCGTCCCCCCTTTCCTTCAGTCAACCTTGCATTTATCTGTCTAAAGAATTTTCTTCCAGAACAATGCAGGCATTTTTAGATGTTGTTTATTCTTGGTTTGCACCTTGGTGTGGACCCTCTGTATCTACACTCTCGAAGGCATGTGTTGAGTGCAGGCTCTGAGAAATGTCTGCTTCCTCGACAGTTCTTGACCTCGCTAGATGTTCTAAATGATTCCTTTTTTACAGCATCTTGCCAAGTCCACAAAGATCACTCTGCAATCATCCAATTTAGTAGCCTGCCATTTCCTTTGAGGCTTGTTGGTGTTGCTTTGCTCTCAAATCCATCCTTTGTTTTGAGGATTTAAAAAATAGTTGATACGGGCAATCCTAAAGACTCTGCTCTTTTTCTGATAGGTATTCTAGGCTGACGATAGCCTCCTTCAATTACATCCACAACGCTATCATTTATAGAAAATAACAAGACCACACGTTTACAGTTTCCATAAACAATAACCAATGGAAAACTACAGAAATTTTGATCTATTTTGATATATTTTTTTTTTTTGTCTCTAACTGTCAGAAAGCCAATTTTCCAGTTACACTACAGTGTTTAAAATGGGGGCTACACCTATGACTCAAACTTTTTTTGTTAATCCAAATGAACTTGTAGTTTAAACAAGAAACCCTGTTTAACTGTAAAGAGACAAAGTAAAGTCAAAGACTTTATTAAAAGAGCATAAAAATTAAATGAAATACTGTAGTTGTGGACAAGTACATGTATAACAAAGACATATAAAAAAACAAAAGCTAACAGATAACAGTTTTATGCTCTATTCTTGGTTGTAAAACATGATAGTGATTGTAGCCTTTCTGTGTGTGTGACAAAATACCCATCCTCATGAGTTTGAAGACATTTTTGAGCCTCAAAATGTGGTTTTAGTGTCATAGTTATGCTTTACAGGTTTAGGCTAAGTGTTAGGATTAGGCATTGATTTTTGAGGGTTTTTAGGGTTAGAGTAAACAGCTAGGGAAAGCATTATGTCAATGAGATGTCCTCACTAAGACATAAAAATGTCTGTGTGTGCATACAGATTTATTTCCAGAGGTGGCGCAGCATATGCCTGCTCCTGGTTTCATCAGCTAGGAGGACATCAGATATGTAACAGGTGCTTGCCTGCAGCTGCACAAGCCAAGAGAGGTATATGTGTGTGTGCGCGCATACTGTACACACTGTCATCACAAAAGTCACCCAACTTCATTTAGCTTTTTTGCAGCTCTGTTTACAGGGCTGCCAAAGCAGCCAACCATGGCATTTGGGTTAAACTGCTGGGCACCGCTGAGCGTAATTACAGTCATAAGCCATTAATAACAGTTGCTCGGTTAAGGTAAAATGTGTTGTTTTGTTTTTTTCTCAAAAAAAAAACAAAACAAAATTTAGACTACCAAGGAGTCACCCACACGTACATCTTTGCAGGAAGTCTTTCAAATCCGTTGTGAATTTGGGTGACTTTTTTTGCTTTTTGTTGTCATTTGTTTTTGTTCGTGTGCTTTAAACCTAGGACTTAAAGGTAATGCTTAAAGGATTGACCGAATGTGTGTGGGGTCTAAGTAAACTCATATCTAACCCCTAATCTTATCTAAAGCTTGAGATGGAAGCTGCGAGTGTGTGTGTGTTCCTAAAAGCAATGTCTGAACAGGCCGTTTGTGCATGCAGGCATGTTGAGTGAGGTGAAGAGCCATCATTAGGGCTCCTTTTCAGAGGTAATCTAAGAGACAGCTGCTGTCTCCCATCTGCAGGACCCCCCACTGGAGAACAGGGAGGGTGACTGAGTGATCTCACAGAGTAGAAGGTGCTGAGCAGAAGAGGAACAGAAGATACAACCTGAAAAACAGCAATAGAAGCTCTGAGCTGCTTTTTCAGCCAAAACTCTCTTTTTAGAGTCTAATACAAACCAGGTTTACAGCTTACCCAAAGCATAAAAATAGTGCAAAATATGATAAGTATTAACATGAAAGCACAATGGAAATTTTGCTATACACTGGGGATAATTTTCAGTTTAAGGATTAAAAAAAGAGAGTTATTTGATATGCTGTAGTAGTCGTTTAAAGGAAGAAAAAGGTATTTTGGACTCTGCATATAAAGAGAGACATTAAAATCCAGATCAAAAGGGGAGAAAACACGACAAAGACGAATGGAAAGGAAGCTCAGGGGGTGTGTGCTCGAACAAACTTGGTGGGCTGAAGATGAATCTCGTGGAGTGCAACAAAAACCGGAGTCACGGCTTTGGCATCAATTAAGAGAAAAATGGCCCTCGATCCATAAACCGCGGTGATGCCGTGCCGTTTGTGAGCTGCCAAGCAGTCCTGAACAAAACATGTGCACGTGCGCGCACACAAACAAACTTAGTCCATGACCTCAGTGTAGTGAATGAGGTCATATTCAGTTAATAAAGAAGCTTGTCTTCCACTGTTTATAGTTATTTATATCTTCAACTCTCACCCAGTCTGCTTTCTGTCTACTGTCTAAATGGTGAGAGGAGGACAAAGACAAAGTGGTTTTTCTATAGTGTTGGCAAACATTAATCAAACAGAGAAACACTGAGCTCTTGTTGGAGACTATGTTCCAGGTCAGATCCACTCAGTGCTATACTAAGTATTTATTGATAAAGATGTATGTGAGATTGACTCAAGATAAAATACAGTGGCTGCGTAGTGAGTATTGATTGAACATGTCTCCCCAATGTCCTGGTGTGGTTTTTTAAGTAAAATATGTTGTATAGCACTGAGTAATAAACCACCTAAATGCCCATTCTGGACCAGCAGGAGAAACAGCCTCCCTTGGGGGTTGCGTCAAAAAACGCATCCAACATAAAAATCTGCCACAGCAAAACACGCGGACGCGGCCTGCTGTTTTGTCCTCTTATGAATAAGTGAGCAACCAAAACTAACTTCAGTCCCATTGACAGTTATTATTGCACTAATACATTCTCGGGTCCATTTATCTGTTAGGAAAGCAAAGCTGCCTTATACATTTCCCTGAAAGTGGAACGCGGCTCATTGGTCGATCATCAGGCCTTTACTTGGCATCAGCAGCCACACCGAGCAGAGGTCTCTGTATCGTATTTAAACTGCAAAATGTTGCAGTACAAATTTCTAGTAACTTTTTTAAAAAACAAACAAACAAACAAAAAAAACCACAACACAACAAAGGCACTGTCCGCTCCTCTAAACTTCAGACGTTCTCAGCCCACAGACAAAAGCCATCTCAAAGCCATATGTTTGTGTAGGCCCTGCACTCTGCAGTTAACCCATTAGACACGGTGAGTATACGCCTGCACAAATTTCCCTTCGTGCCCCCCACTACAGACTGAAACCATGGCCTCAGACAAACGTCCTCTTTTTGTCTGGCGAGAGTGTCCCATGATGTCTCGGTTACCCAGATAATGCATAAAACTGAGTGGCTCATTCCTAATTCGTGGCTAAAACCACATTTGGGGATGGCAAGAGGCCTTTCGTGACAACAATGTATTGATGCCGCGATCATTTCACACTAATGCCTTCCACCAAATCTGACAGAATGTCATTAATGTCCCTGTGGACATTTTGCCTATGTCACAGCAAGAAAGGATAGAGAATTAAGTTACTATGGATCCGTATGTGTGAGTGTCCTTCCTAATGTCTTTGTGTCCCTGCCCCCCCCTCCCATAGTTGTGCTCAGACAGTGAGTCTCCAGCCCTGCTTATCTTTCTGTCCTCTACAGCAGACCCCCGCTGAGACAGTGAAGTAGAGTTTATTACAGTCCCCAATAATCTGCAACCCCCAAGGAACTCAAATTCATACTACACGGCCTAAAAAATGTTTGGTTTTTTTTTTCATTTTCAGACCTGTGTGGTGACAGGGCATGAATTTTACACCACAATAATTATAAAAGACAGCAGACGGTACAAGTGTGCACTACTTTCAGATTCTAAGAATCACTGTGAAACAATGATGGGAACTTTTTGTTCCGAGCACTTAAACGTGAAACTAACATTTGAATTCAAACTTTTTTGCTGTTAATGCATCAATTATATCACACGGATGACCAATTTCTCCACTGAGTCACTTAGGGGTTTGGTTTTGCGGACCAAGGATTGAACAGAAAAGCACATCACAATGTAAGATGTAGACAGAGGCAAGACTTTTGGTGCTAAAACCTTTATGGTTTCCATTTGTACTCCGTTAGTAGTCCAAATTCAATTGGCCATCATGTTTGAGCAAGATTTGGTTACATGGATGCAGACAGTACATGGCAACCAAAGGAGGGCTGGTATTTGCCTAAATGTGCTGGGTAACATAAGCTAGCATCTAATTTAGCTAGTGAATGGAAATCTTTCCATTTCCAATGCAAAGGACATGGAAATCGTGACTCAGATATCTGCTAACTATACCGAGAGTTCCCTAGCACCAAAAACCAAACAAATAACAAACTCGGTGGGCTAGCCTTTGTGTTCCAAGACTGGTGGAACCCCAGTTAACAAAACACGTTGAAAATTCTAATTCCATAACGGAAAAGGTGATATTCACTTGGCTTTGATGAAAAGCTCGTTTAGGTGGATGAATGAACGTCTGAATGTCAAAACTGAAAACTGGAAACCAACAACCCCATATTTAAGCATTGCTTTGAATATTAACTGGTAGCGCTGACTGACATCTGAACACTAGCTTTCTGGGTAAAGCACGACCCACAGCCGTCAATCATCCACCCGTTTTCTTCCATTTATCCAATTCAGGATTGACACCAATTCCAGATGCCATAGGGCGAGAGGCATCGTACAACTTGGATAGTTGACAGCCCTGAAACAGACTGGCACCTATGTGCAATGTAATACAAATGATAGAAAGCCTAACTTCGCTGGGCTCACATTTACTACAGTGGAGGGAGCTCAATATTTTGATATGGCACAGATTTTTATATCAGTTGTCCTTCCTGATGCAGCCCGTCTATCCTGGACAGATGTTAAAATGTATTTTGACTTGCTTCTACTGAGAGATTAAATTCTGCACTTTAAATTCCAACAAATGTCATTACAAATAACACAAGCAGACACACAGAGATCTTTTTAGCATGCTAGAGAAGCAGCAAAAGCAGAACAAGTTACAACTTTGGCACAGACTTCTACCACTGGATAATTTCTGCTGTTAGACTGAGAACCAATCTGCAAAGTGCTGCCAGCAGTTAACTTTGTTTGTTTGCCTGCTTGTGCGCCGTAAGACCTGACATGTGTAACACTGAATATTAGTGCGCTGAGCATAACTGAAATGGGCCCAGAGGCAGTAGCATCATGTTCTGAAATCTGAAACGACCCTAAAGACGAAAACCACCCTCAGGGGTCTCTCTCAATGGAGTCAGGCCTTGCAGGGAGAGAAGCAGGTGATTTATTGGAAACTAGAGGGACACGAGGAGAAAAAGGAGAGGGGTCAGAAGTCTGACATTTATCCGTACGAGAATGTTGGAAGGGGGGCTGGGAATCAAGTAATCACAGGTTACCTCCACTGCTACCTTGGAGGTGCAATTCCATCCCCTCAGCAGAGACACACAAAGCACAGTGGGGGTATCAGGTGGCCCACTTTACCTTTCCCTGGTGAAAGCAAAAGGCTGGCCTACACCAACCTAATGAGCTGGACCAGAGGAGGGCACACACAAACACACTCATTTAAGCCACAAAATTCATATGCACTTATCTAACACAGCAGCTCTAGTGTCACATGCATTAATGAAACCCTCAATTTTCCCCCAAAGCCCCCCAGAAAGCTTCTGCCAAAACAATCAAACCTTCCCAAGACTAAAGACAAAGCAGTCGAATTTCACTGACCCAAACCATGGCCACATCCTCCACATCAACCATTCCCCGTCAGAGAAAAGTCATCTACAGAGTGGAATCAGCACCAAAAACAACTTATCGCACGCCATCAATCTGTCTCTAGGCTGAGTTATTTGGAAATATCAACATTGCAACACCATTAATACCAACACAATTACACGGAGGACATTTAATCAAATGTGGTGTTGGAGGCATTTTGCAAGACAAAGCCATAAATTTATTGCTGCAAATCCATGCCTGCAGGTTGTGTGAAAAGGCCACTAGTGAGATTGCATTTAAATATGTGTTTGCGTGCGTGTGTGTTGGTCCAGGATGAGGAGCGGCAATGTCAAGGGACTAATCAATCTGACAAGGAAATGCAGGTGGCAGGGAAGGGCACAGAGCCTGGCAGGCGAGAGCAAGCACAGGGCCAAACTTCCCACCTCCCCTTTTCCGGCCACTGTGCCTCCAACTGCCACCATCTACTGGTCTCAGGATCTAAACTTCTACCTACTATACAAAAAATCTCTGTCAAAATCATCTGCTTTTTTGATTAAACATGAATAAAGAGCGGTAGAACATCATATTCTATTACCAAATTTGTGTGTGCCATGCTTGCTATAATAACCTACTCTTAACCAACTTTAGCATTTAGCAAAACCAAATTAAAGACGAATCCCTGACTAACTGGATATTTCATTTAAATGTTATAAGTACGACTTATAAAGAGGGGGTCAAATGTTTCAGCCCAAATCTTTTTCTCGTATTTTACTGTCATCGTTGCCTTTCTTTATCTTATTTGCAGCAGCAGCCAAACAAAGAAGACAAAAAAAAAAAAAACATTCAAGGAAGGAGGTTTTTTTTCTTGGATGGCTGCCCAGCTGTCAGATTCATACAGAAGCACCGTCTCACTTTAGTCATGTTCACTTCTGCAGTATTCGGATCATCGTGTAAGAAGAGTATTACATCCCATTCCCAAAGGGTCATGGATTTTCCCTTTTAATTAGGCTTTATTGCCCACACAACAGCGATCGAATGTTTGGCGATCTTCAGTGGAACTACACCACAGCCTCCGACTCAAACCGCAAGTCCAATTGATTGTTGATCAGTGAATGTAGAGGGCACGGTGGAGATCGTGGGAGCTCCTGGGTGGGTGTGGGGGGTTACTGTCCCAGAGCACATAATTAAAGACTGTAACACTCTCTCCAACAGACCATTAGACCAACACAGCCCATTACTGCGAAGCCACTAGACTTAGCTGAGAAAGCATCTTGACCTCAAACACGTTGAGAATCAGTTACCCACCCACCCACACACACACACACACACTCTCTCTCAGTTTGATAAATTATAGCCCTGGGGCATCTTCTGTCAAATGGGACCAGCAGCTGGCCTTCATAATGCCATTTACTGTACACAGCGTAGAAATTATAGCCTGTCCCATTTTATTCATCTCTGCATGAACCCATAATGTATATCTTAAAATACAACAAGTCAAAAGGGAGAAACTCATGTCAATGATAGACTGGTGCATCACTTGGACAATATTTATGGCCAAGATGATGAACATTTCATGGTTTAGACCCATTAGAATTGAATTGACTTTCCCCATGTAAAGATGCATTTATCGATGTCAGACTTTCATGTATTCTGGAGTTTCCCCAACCGCTGGATGGCTGTGGTATGAGATCCTGCCCTCAAAGAGCCACTAGTCTTAAAATAATCATTCATTAAGTGCAAGCTGTAGCTGTCCGAGTCAAATTACAGTTTGAAAGTTATTTCAGAGCCTTTTCCACTCTGCCAAAAAAAAAAAAAGAAAAAATAATCCAAAGGGGAAATAAATACTAAATTTTTGGGATTCCCAAAAGGAAAGTGCTCAGATTTAAGGATCTTCAATTGAAGACTGGCATGCAAAACCACTATCAAGCAGAAGAATTACAAAGCACTGGAGCTGTGGCGTTTGCTACGTGCCACAATGGAAAATGCCAACAGCAGCAGCTTCCATTCATACCCAGCGCACAATGAAATGTTTAAGACATGATACAGGCCCGGCGGGCTTAATTGCTTTATGAGAAACAAGTCTATAATCAAAGGAGAGCAGGCCTCCGCCCCAGATAAAGAGGGAAGGTGCGAGGGGCGGGGGGGACTGATAACCATATCTGGAAGGATGAAAGGAACCGCTATATATAGGATGTCATCCAGGGTGACTTTTGTTTTCAATTGGATATTGACTCTTATCTGGTTGACATTTTAGAGACAGTCTTCTGGTGACATTTAGAACTTGTTACAATTACACCGACCTCCATTTGAGGTCCAACCAGCCAATTACAGATGTGATTTTCTCTATTTCCGTCAGGTAAATCGTTTCACGGCATGTCAGAGAGCACAGCACCCATGTGTTTGACGCTAAGCTCAGTGTGTGTGTGTGTGTGTGTGTGTGTGTGTGTGTGTGTGTGCACGCGTGTGTTCAGACATTGCCTCTGCTGGGTCCTTGCATTCCAGCGGCTGTTCTAACATGTTGTAAATACAAGGTGTTAGAGAAACATAGAAAGAGGGTGGTGGAAATATAGCAAGTACTGCTGGTGGTGGTTTGTCAGTGGGGGGGGGGGGGGGGGACAATGAAAGA
>VUQR01012880.1:13806-25817 GCA_015108515.1 Hemichromis elongatus | reverse complement strand
TTTCCACCATAATGAATGCCATCACCTTGAAGTGTTTCTCATTACATTTAAGCCTTATAGGGGGGGAAAGGACTCTCTAAAAATTGTCCATAATTACTAAATATTGCACAAAATATTTTTGTCAAATTAAAACTGAAACGTTGTCCTTCAGTCACATCCCGGTTGCCTTATTTTAAATGAATTGTGTTGCTGCATAGAAGATAAACAGTAAATGTGATACAAGTCCAAGACCTTGTGAACCGGACTGCACACGGGCACAGACCAATCTTGATGAAACTGTGCAGAAACATGGCCGACTTCGTATAGATGTGAGTGCAAGCATCTGTATGGCGTGTACAAATCCCACCATGGTATATATTTGTACAATTGACAGTGTAATTGGGCACGGCGACCTTACAGTTACTGTCACCGTGGCCACGTTTGTTGTTGTTGTTGTTTAGTTTCTGCACGGTCTGCGTTTGTTCCACTATGTATTTTAATGGTCAGTGCAAATGTTTTAATCTTTCTGGAGCAGATTATTAATGGCATTATCAAAGTAAACCACAATAAAAATGCTTAAAGGCTAGAAAATAGCAGAGCAGACGACAGTGTGGGGATAAGAAGACAAAGTTTAGATTCAAAATATGTCACATTACCAAAGAAGCACTGCAGGCCTGGGAAAACCCATCTGTATGAAACGAAGAGAACGCATACACATACTTAATGACATCTTTGAAACAAAGTAAAGATGTTTTTTTTTTGTTTTTTTTTACACTTACTGTTTATTGATCTGTTGAATTGCTGATGCCAAAAACACTTTACATGCATCACAAAATGTACTACATGCAAATGTACTTGTTTTTTGCTTTTTTCTTCAGGTGAAAACAGGAAAGCAGTTCTGGACTCGAGCCCTTTCCTGTCCGAGGCCAACGCTGAGCGCATTGTCAGAACTCTGTGCAAAGTCAGAGGAGCTGCATTGAAGTTGGGACAGATGCTCAGCATTCAAGGTGAGGGATGCATTCATTCTGTGAAGGGGAACGATCGATATAAAATTACATTTTTCAGCAGAAAAAGACTGATGTGGTTCTGCAGGTTGGCTTGGGTGTGTGTGCTGCAGTAGTTGAGAACTTGTGAACTGACTAAGACTTGGTACAGAGGACTTTTTGGCGGTTTCTGTGTCGGCTCTAACCTGCCTTTAGGTCAGTGCTTGTACACAAACCGATGATACGAGAGCGAGGCCAGCGGCAGTAAACAACACAACCAGCGAGTTAATGAAGCCATGTCAGGTAACGGCAGTAAACCCATCATCACAGCTTTGTTTAGCTCTGTTGCTCCCTCTGCCCAACCTTGATTCGGTGACCTTTTCCTTTGGTATTCGTGCCGTCTTTGCCAGAACAGTGCAGTGCAGTAAATATAAGCTGTAAAGACAGCAGCAGGAGAGGAAGGCAGCGGCTACAACACAGACCAGGTCAGTGCACTGTGCCGAGACCTGCTGAGCAGTGCGTGGTTGCTGAGACGCTTTACTGAGTCTCTCAAGTGGTGGAAAACTGCAATTTCGAAGCATGGCCGGGTCAGAGGTTAATGTAATATTTTGTGGGTGGACACACATAATCTCTCTGCTCTTTTTACAGAAAATGTAAAACGCTAAAATGGATATAAAAATAATAATAATAGTCTGAGGTTGAATATATGCAGAGGATAGAAATCCCTACAGCGGTCTTTGTCCTCTGCTGACATTTATCTGTCATGGCAGGAATGCAATGATGGGCAGACGATTATCTGTTCAGCCATTGTGCTCTTTTAGCACAATGCTCAAAGCGGTGTTACCCTTGAGAGGTCTGAAACTGTTTATAAAGTCTTTAATCCTGGTTGTTTATATCTTCTACAGTGGCGACCAAAGCCAACACCACACACTGTCAATCTATCAGTTTGTTTGTTTTTATTGTGATGGTAATTTCAGTCAACTCAGTGATTATTATTATGATTATGATGAGGGGTTGTCGTACTCATGCAGCAAAATCAGTGAATTACTACAAGTATTAAAGCTTGATTCCTGTATGTGCTCTTTATGTAGTATCTACAATTTTCAGCCCCGTTAAACAAACGACTAAACTGTAGTTTTATTACACATTTTAGTAGGAAACTACACAGCAATTTAATCTACACATTGCATGGATGTGTATGGCTTAATTGTTTTATGATAAATGTTACCCTATAATCTGACTGCTGTCACACTCACACTGGGATATTTCTGTATGACGGCTCAGCTTGGGTTTATAAGCGGACACACAGCTTCACAATCAGCTAGCTAACTGTTTCCTTTGATCATTAACTCACATCGGTGCAGTTAAGTTGACTCAGCTTGTTGTCTGTAAGTTGCAAGTATAAATAAAGCAAGTCTGATAAGAACAGGTGACCTGCAAGCCAGTCGGCTGAAAACCGCATTTCTCAGTCTGTGTTTGATGCATGTTTCTCTCAGATTGCTCACGACCGGCTGCACATAACGCAACGAGAGTCCTCTGACTGTAGTGAGGCATAGCCACGCGTTCGGTTCTACAGTCGCTAAGAGCAGGATCTGTGTTCGTGCACTGGCTCAGAGAGAGAGTGAGAATTTTTTTTTTTTTGCATCATACAATATCTAAATGTTACTGAGCTTGACAGAGGAGGCGTAAAAGTGTGCACGTAATGTTTATGCAGCCATAAAAATAGGAAATCTCCCTAATTTGTCACAGAGTAAGAACACCAGTGTCTTTGATCTTTGATCTTTGATCGGGTCCTGGTGCCTCAGCAGCCACTCCTATGTGTCGTTCGGGTGTTTTTGGGTGTTACTAAAGTAATGGAGCCGCTTAGGTTGTGTGTTATGCAACAAAATATAGCAGTGACATTAAGCAAATGGGTTTGCTGATGTTATCGCGCTGACCTTGTTTAACAAGAGTTGAACTCGGATCGTTGTTTATGCTTAATGATTGCTGAAAGTTGTGGGGAGATGAGCATGTTTGGGGTTTTTTTTCTTTTGGTTGGTTGGTTTGGCTTTTACGAAGGATATGGCAGAAAAAATGTTTGAGAACGACTTCACTTAATCTGTAATTTATGTTCTCAAGATCTCTGGTGCTGAAAACTTCTCAGCGTCTGTGTGTAGTCTCCTTTCATCAAACAGTGCGTGTTTTTGTGTTTCAGATGACGCTTTCATCAATCCTCATCTTGCCAAGATTTTTGAGCGTGTGAGACAGAGCGCTGACTTCATGCCAATCAAACAAATGACAGTAAGACTGACAGTTAATGCCATTTCCTGAGCAACTTATATTTTATTTAATGATGTAAGAAGCATTACATTGTCATTTCTGCCTCTGGAAACCTTGTAAGAGTTTTTTTTTTTTCTTCTAGTGATGCTAAACTCCTCGTTACTTGTGTCTGTCTGCAGAAAGCACTGAACAACGATTTGGGCCCAAACTGGAGGGACAAGCTGGAAATGTTTGAGGAACGCCCGTTTGCCGCAGCGTCCATCGGGCAGGTTCACCTCGCAAGGATGAAGGACGGCAGGGAGGTGGCCATGAAAATACAGGTTAGGATGAAAACGCGTGACACCGCGTCCTCGTGTTTTTTTTTACATAGGGACTGTCAACACTCGCTTAAACTTCCATGCATACAGGAAACGTATAATCTGATTATCACGTGGATGCGTTTCCTTACAGAGGAACATGTGAGCTAAAGTTTTCTCACGCTAATGCTGTACTACCTGTTTACAGTCAATATCATTGTATGATGAAATTAAATGAACTCTTTTTCAATCTTTTTCCTCTCTATCTGATGTCTTCAGTATCCCGGTGTGGCTCAGAGTATCAACAGCGATGTCAACAATTTGATGGCGGTGCTAAATATGAGCAATGCCCTGCCTGAAGGTACACACACACACACAGAGCATCCTCCTCATCTCCCCGTGTCTGCTTCCGTCTACTTGTTTCTGAGTTTCTGTTTCCACGACCAGTCCCAATGTTTTTGTCCTGTTTTGTGTGTCTCTGTAGGTCTGTTTCCAGAGCACCTGATAGATGTCATGAGAAAAGAGCTAGCCCTGGAGTGTGACTATATTAGAGAAGCCCAGTGTGCAAAGAAGTTCAGGTATTATGCAGTAAATGTTGTCGTAATCTGAAAGCACAGCTTAAAAAAATCTGGGTTTTTTTCTTACAATTTTCTCGATTCGTGTTTACCAGCCTGCCTTTGGAGTTGTAATAACTGCAGTTTAATAGCTTTTCCAAATTTAATTACTAAAGAAAATAATTGTTAGCTCATATGGCCAAAGGACTCATGAGCTCATGCAACGGCAATTTACAAGAATTGCTCCTCCTGGAGTATTGTTCAGATTTGAGTGATCACCTAATCGGTCTTCACCCAAATTGTGGTCAGAGTCATATTTGACGTTCTCGGTGGATTTTAATTCCTACTTGTTTAGAAATACACCCAACCAATGACAAATGTATCACTCGGTTTCGGTATTTCATAAACATAACTTAAATCCTGGATTTCTTAAACCAATCTACCCAAACCTGATTAAACCTTTTAATATAAAAAATTTTTAAAAAAGCGTAGGGTCTAGCTGCCATGAATTCAACCACCAACCCCAACTGCATAATTCAAGCAGCATAAATGGTAGTAAAGCTGTAGAAGTTGTATTTGTGACTCTCTAAATGAGCCAGGCACAGAGAACTGACCAGGCTGCTTTCACAACCATGCTGCAGCATTGTATTGTGCTCCAGGTATTCTTAGTCATGGCTCTACCTGGAGCACAATGCAATGGCAGTCAGATCTTGGAGCTGGGAATGATGTCACACACGAGGTGACCGTGTTCCAGTGACCGTGCTCCCAAGTTGAAAGGAGCGCTGCATTAATCTATGTGCAGGGATAAAGTGGACCCTGGCACTAACTGTCATGTCAGTGACAGCACTCGTACTCGACTGAATCCCCGATGCACTGAACGAGTATTTGAGCTCACATCATGGCTCGATTCTCCTTTAACCGCACTGTGCAGTCTGCTCTCCATCACCCCTGAAACACTCAGGTTACACAGATATAGTTAGATTATTCCACCCCCCTTTTTAAAAGTTCGTTGCTTGGGTTCAAGGTCAGGCTGACTGTGATTGCTAGCCAATTTTATATATAGACTTGACACTCCATGTGGAGCGTTGTTTTCCTAAGTTGTATTTGTATCTACTCAGGGAGCTGCTGAAGGACCATCCGTTCTTCTACGTACCAGAGGTGATAGACGAGCTGAGCAGCCGCCACGTTCTCACTACTGAACTCGTTCCTGGATTTCCCCTGGACAAAGCCGAGAGCCTCTCGCAGGAGCTGAAGAACGAGGTATGGATGGCAAATGGGAAACGGGGCAGGATTGGTGGATGTTTAGCTGGCTGGGCGTGATTACGCAAGTTAGTTTGAGCAGAGGGGCTTTCTCAACTGCAGACATTCCTTTCTTAGCTGATCCCAGTTCAGTCAACACAGTAAACACCACAAACAAGCAAAAGCGAGCACGATCTGGCTTGTGCTTCTTTTCAGCAGAATGAACGTATACCTTTGTTTTTTTTCTCTCAGATCTGCCTCAATATCTTGACTCTGTGCATCAGAGAGCTGTTCGAGTTCAGGTATATGCAGACCGACCCGAACTGGTCCAACTTCTTCTATGATCCGCAGATGCACAGGGTGAGACTCGGTACAACCCGTAGAGTGCTGCCATGAAGTTTGTTCAGCTACAAATACAAGTATATGACATTGACAGCTAATGGGAAGTGGTAACTGCTGTTTGTTCCTCTAGGTGGCGCTGTTGGACTTTGGAGCCACGAGAGGATTTGATCAATGTTTCACTGATGTCTACATAGAGGTGAGATCAGTCAGCCTCACGTCAGCTGCTATATAATGATTATGAATGGTGATGTTGTATGCCCTATATGGGGCTTCTGACTGTGGGACGTTTATCTCAGATTATCAAGCCTTAAATGACTTTAGTAACTCTGAATGCTTCCGCATACCGAGACATTTTGGACAGTTTCTTTCATTCTCCCAACTATGTGGGGTCAGTTTGAGTTTGGCTCCTTCTGGTCCAACATGACTGTTCTCTAGTGCCCAAAGCAAGGTGCATAAAGACATGGATGAGCGAGTTTGGTGTGGAAGCCTTCCCAGAAGCGTTGACGCTGTTATAGCTGCAAAGGAGCCAACATCATATTAAAACCTATGGATTAAGAATGGGATGTCACTCAAGTTCATTCGCATGCGAAGGCAGATGAGCGAATACTTTTCACAGTACGGTGCAGGTGCAGCTGTAATATTTCTATCAGTAATCCAGAGACGAGACGACATAAAGCTCCAGTGATTGTACATCTGCCTTCAGGGTTTACGTCTTAGTTTTTTGCTGATGTCGACATTTTGTAACTCACACTTGTGCTCATTTGCCTCTGATGATTGGTGAACTTGATCTCAAAGCCAAATCAGAAGCTGTTAAAAGACCCTAATTATTCATGGCAACCTAAATCCTCGTTAGAGATTCAAATCTAATCTTGGATGAAGAAAAAGCGAGTGACATGTGCGACCTGTGTGTGTGTGTGATTGCAGATAATCCGTTCAGCTTCCCAGGGCAACAGGGAGGGAGTTCTAAAGAAATCTATCGAGATGAAGTTCCTGACCGGGTACGAGTCCAAGGTAAGGATCTCTTTAGGCTTTTTCTGCCTGATCTGCTTTACAAACTATAGCTCAATGTGGAGTAATCATAAACGAGTACAATAAGAGTTGTAGAAGTGTTAAGCACGTGTTTTGTTTTTGGTTCTTTTTCCTTGCGTCGTCCAGGCAATGGTGAACGCCCACGTGGATGCAGTGATGATCCTCGGCGAGGCTTTTGCCTCTGCGGAGCCCTTCGACTTCGGTTCCCAGTCCACCACCGAGAGGATCCACAACCTCATCCCCGTGATGCTCAAACACCGGCTCACCCCGCCCCCCGAGGAGACGTACTCGCTCCACCGCAAGATGGGCGGCTCGTTCCTCATCTGCTCTCGGTTGAATGCTCAGCTGCAGTGCAGCGAGATGTTCGAAATGGCGTATCAGAAGTACTGGGAAGGCCGCACGCCGCCGTCTGACTCAGCATAAAACCAATCAGTGTTTGAAATTTTGGACTAGATGGGGGGGAGGGAGCGGGGAGGGGGCAACAGAAAGGTGCCCACAGACACCAAAAAGGAGGAAGGAAACGGTCATCGAGCGCCAGCATGTTGGGCGTGCAATGAAAAGACTCAAACATATCAACACCCATCGTTTTTGGTTTAAAAGAGGGAGCAGCAACACGGCGTGCGTGTTGCGTTTAAGGCCAGAAGAAAAAAAACCGTAAGAGACGAGTGAAGGAGAGAAGCAGCCTTGTTTTAGGTGTAAACTGAGTGTAAAAAGGTTGAATTTGCATCTCTTGATGATTTCACGATGATTCTTGCATCTGATGTTGCTGTGATTTGTTGAGCTTTTGGGATAAACTGTAAATTTTGCTTTTTACCGTAAATGGCACAACATTTATTAACTAAGCTCTAATTTTAGGCCAGAGTAACAATGCAGGTGTTTCTGCTTCTATTTTTTTAAAAGCACATTTAATAATTAGATATTATGGATATAAATAACAAGTATTGGTCTAAAAGCAGACTGCAGATGATTACAGTCTTTTTCATAAAATAAAAGTAGAGATGATGAGAATTATTAAAATGTTTTTTTGTTTTTGTTTGTTTTTGGGGTTTTTTGTTTTAAAAAGGGCAAAAAAAAGATTTTTCAGCACTTACACACAAGGATGTGTGACTTTACCATATGTATATGTAGTATACAGGAGCTTGTGTATTAATGCAGCCATACAGTACTAAATGATGTTGTTTATAGCTTGTAGCTTCTAAGGGAAATTGTTTTGGGCATAAGATTGATTCAAGCTAAATTCACAGGAATCTCTAAATTTAAACAGTGTTCCTATGGACTAGCTAGCCAAGTTAGTAGCATTGTTGCTCAAAATTTAAATTCTGACAGACACAATTCAGATTTCCTGAATGTGAGGGTTTTTTTTCTCCTTATTTTCAGTCAGTCAGAAACTAAAAACCACATGGATCCATGTTGATCTCTGTTTAGAAATGAATGTTTCCCAGAAGAAACGGGTCGCAGCTCACGCATCAAACACTGGACCTGAATGTTCACAAACTACCTGGATGCCACGCGCTCGTCCTGATAACGCACAAGATCAGCTTGTGGGCTCGCGCCCGCAAGTCGGTAATCTCTCCACGCCTCCTCGGGGGAAAAGTCCTCCTGGCTGGTGTGTGACTGTGAAAGTTCTCTGTGATCTGCTGTGTGAATACTGTTATAATGATCTCTGGTGTGAAAATTGGGGGGGGGCAAAAAAAAAAACAAGGTGCCTGATGTTTCTAGCAGATGGTTTGTAGCTAGAAATCTCTACTTTATATTTCATGTTAAACATCACTGAGCAAAGGGTTTCAATTTTGTAATCAAAATGCATTCTTAACTGAATGTTGTAATAAAATATGATATGAAAAGAGTAAATGTTGGAGCTGCTCTGGTCGGGGTGTCTCTGTGTCATTTAAAATGACTGTACAGCGTTATCACTGTTACACAGGCATATGTGTGTATAACCCAGATTTTGATGTGTGCTGGCCCATTGGTTGGGTTGTAATCTGTTTTTAAAAGAGAAAACGAGTGAAAACACAGTAAAGGGAGCGAGGTCACCTTCCTTATTTAGCTACGTCTTGGCCAGCAGTGGAGGAACTGGCACGGAGCCTGGGAAATGAGAAGGCACGCTGAAATATTCAGACGATGTGAACCCGCACACTTAAAATATCCGAGCAAATAAATCGCGCTCTTACCCGCGCACCGGGAGGTGAGTCGCTTTGGGGCGAGTGGGCGTAGACAGACACGCTCTTCCTCCGTAAATTCGCCCTCTCTGGGATACTTTTTGTCTTTGTTTGGAGAAACCCAAACCTATTACAAGTAATTTCCGTTAACCGCTGCTTTCATCTTTCAGTGCCAAGTGCACGAAGAACTTGATGTAATTCAGCTAATATCCAGCACACGGCGCTGTTGTGTTCTCCCACAGCGGCTTGACAGGTCAGCCGCTGGAGTAGAGACGACATCCTGATGAGAGAACAAAACATAAGCACCCTGAAGCCAGACGGATAATTATATGGAACTCAGCCGGCTGCAGGTACAACATTGCTTTATTAAAAAATATCCTGTGTGCAGAGGCGGGAGAGATTACACACAGCAGCGGTGATTAAATCAGGTGCATGTAACATGACGCTGAATGCTGTGAGTGTGTGTGTGTGTGTGTGCATGAGAGATTCATATAAATGCACACATGAAAGGTCATAAATGATACCTCTGACCCTGAAGCATGTGTTTAATCTGTGTTAGAAAATAGCCAAACTAATTATAATACAATTAAATAATGGTATGGAAAGCTTGATCGGGATTATATTTTATTAAATCTCTGTCTGCTTATATATACAGTTCTGTGCTAAAGTCTTGAGCCACCCTTTATGTTTCTGCACTGTTTGCTGCGAAAAAAGAAAACGGATACAGCGATATACTGAAAACTAAAGCCTGTTGCCTCTGACTTTCAGTCCAGTTCTTGTGTAATTTGGCACATGTCAGCCTTTTTCCCCATTTCCCTTCCTTGACGATGGCTTCTTGACGGCCACCCTTCGACTGAGGGCATTTTGGCTTCAGTGAACAGTAGGTGGATCAACTCATGGTCCAGTTCATCTCAGGCCCTGTACCCGATACCAGCTTCCTCAGATGGACACATTAGCCGTCATGCTAAGATATTCCAGGTTTTTAGCTAATAGCTCTTGGGAACTGCCTTGTTAAAAAATACAATTTTATCCCCGTCAAAGGGTGTTATTTTGATGTTTTCATGGATTTTTCAGGTACAAGGACTGGACTGAAAATGAGTAACAAAGCACTTACTGTCCAGAAGCCAGAAAGCATAAAAACTATTGCTAGAGAACACTTTAAAAATGAAAAGAAATGTTAAAAAATGAGTAGTGCCACAAGGCTTTCACACAAAATAATGATAAAATCTATCATCTGAACATCCTGTCAATAAAGTTAGGACTCAAAATACTTTTTAGAACTACTTTTTTAAACTCTGGCTGTAGGGAAGTTGGTTAAGACGGGCATCCAGCATCCATGTTTGGATTAAGAAGTTTTTCTAGCCCACGTCCATCCCAGTGCCCTGAATGTCTGACACTTCAGCTTGCTGAGCCAAAAGAGAGTTGTCTCAGCTGTAGCTGTGTTTACATGACGCAGAGAATGGTGGGCATGTTAGTAGGATGCCGTGGACCAGACGTCTCGTCAGGAAAAAGCAAGGGGGTAAGAAACCCTTATTTGGTAACAGAAATCAAGTCTGGGTACAGTCAAAAAGCACCAGGTTTGTCCTCGTAAGTGAAGTCAATGAAACATTTATTTATTTATCATTTTTGTGAAGCACATTTTAGCCTCTCAATCAGATAAACTCTAAATTATCCCATATTTGGTCAACTCATTTTGCCCAATTTGATTTCAAGTGGGCTGGACCTGGAAAAACAACTCTAATGACCTTAATAGATTATGACCAGCCAAAGATGCCATTAAAAAGCGCAATTTCAAAAATAATTAACTCTGATTGTTACTGACAGAGCAGCTGCCTTTTGTTCTGTTCTCTGTCAAAGTGATCCCACACTGCCTAAATAATAATGTTGAGGTCCAGGCTCTGGGGAAGCCTAGCCATGACCAATAGGCATATGACATCATGTGTGCGTTTGGGATCATTGTCGTGCCCAAAATGAAGGCACCAGTGTCCAGCAGCCTCGCCTCTGTCAGTGCGCCCCAGGGCAGCTGTGGCTACAATGTAACTTGCCATCACCAGTGTGTGAATGGGTGGATGACTGAATGTAGTTGTAAAGTGCTTTGGGGTCCATAGGGACTAAGCAAAGCACAATACAAATACAGGCCATTTACCATTTTAAGAAGGCGGATGTCATCCACTGAGACCATTTCCTATTAGGCTTCAGTGAACAGCAAATCGAAAGCATCTTTAATGTCAGACTGTTTTATCTTTGGCATTTTTTGTAGATTCAACAAAAAAAAATCGTCTCTGTTTTTGCAACAGGCTTTTACTGATAAAGTGCCTAAAGGTACAATTTAAAATGGGTTCTTTGGAAAATTGTCTGTTGTTAGGTGTCTGTTTTATGTTTGAATGATTCATAGATCAATACTAAATGGTTTAACAGACAAACAATCAAACATAAAGATGAAAATGGCGAGGCACAAATTGGACTGAAAATAAGTGGGAAAGCAGCTAATGTCTAAAAAACAACTTTGAAAGACCTCCAGAAAGGTTGGAGAACTTTTCCTCAAGACCAGCAGTTCTTGAACAATTGGTCTTAAAAATTACAAGACAGCCTGGGGGCAAAATATAAAGTTACAAGGGATTGCTCAAGACATTGGCACATTACTGCAGTTTCTGGATGAAACAGACTTTCAACAATCAAGTTTATACCAGAGCAAAATGTCAAACACGTCACAGTCTGCAACCAGCTCAGCAGACACGTTCAAAAATACGAGTCGAATGAAAGTCCACAAATGATTTATTTACATAAAAATGTAAAGCATAAACGCTGCTTTATGGTTTCCAGATGAAAAACAGAAAATGCGGCTATTAAACCAGCTTGAAAGCAATTGAGACACTCTGGCCTTTTGACTTCTGTAGCCACCTTGAGCAATATGCTAAATACAAAACACCTTTAATTTAGACGTTGAATAACCAAGAGGTCTTTCTAACTGAGGCATATATTGATTCAACAACAGGCACCATACAATTACAAGTTTCCCATATGACTTTTAATTGCAAGACTTTTGTATCAGTTACCTCAAACTGCTCAATACCGACGTAGCAAAGCCACAAAAATAAGCAACAATCATAAATTATGCAAGTGGTCATTTGACACCAAAGATTCATGCAGAAAAAAATACTGTTCAACAAT
>VUQR01012878.1:30583-47221 GCA_015108515.1 Hemichromis elongatus | reverse complement strand
CCAAAAGAAGGGACAAAAAAAAAAAAAAAAAAAACTCCTCCGCTGCTCGCTGTGCATGGGATCCTTTTCATTGTCTTCATGACTCTGAATCGGGACAAAGGAAAACAATTAGAACAGGAGACTGTGCCTGGCTGTTTTCAGATGGAAAACCAAAAAAGAGGTGGAAGAGAAACATGGTAGGTTTTTGGACTAGTCCTGCCAGCAGCAACTCTCCCACCCCAACCCCTGCACTGAATCCTTCCATTGTATCCAAACCACAAATCCCACACTTTGCCTGGAAAAGCAGAGAGGAGCCTTGACTGAAATATACATTGGAATTTATTTTAGAAGGGGGGTGTATGGGAATGCCCGAAACTTTTACAAAAGCCATTATTCCGTTAAACAAATAAAAGTTTAAAACTAAGATAATGTTACTGTGTTTTTGTGCTACGATATCTATTTCAAACTTCCAACACTGAAGAAGTGCTGCAGTGCTTCTTTTTTTTTTTTCCTCAGGAGTGTTGCAACTTTGTAATCAACCCCTCTTTACTTTTCAGGCTAAAGTTAATTACAGGTTTCAGCAAGCAGCCTGAAGAGGTTCAGGGTCAAAACAAAAATGCCTGACTGCCTGAGCCGAGTGAGGTCCCGCTGCCGCTTCAGCTGCTTCGACCGAAACTTGGGAAAGGTTATTGTTTTTTAACACCCTTCTGATGCATACATTACTTTTTCATCTCACTTCCCCAGCTCTTTGGCCTTTTCTCAGATATGAGTTTCCATAAATAATTGTGTTGTTGGAAGTCTCAAACAGGATGCCGTTACGCTATAAACACTAAACTTTTGCCTACCAGAGTCGAATGGGGCCCGAGTGCCCTGCTGTGGTTTGTTGTGTAATCTCTCAGTTATGCACTTTATTTTCTTACCACTGGCACTGTGACGCCTTTCACTGTTTTCCATTGCTGCTGGTGCTTTTCAAAGCAAGAAGATAGCTTAAACTTGGATATGATTTACATTGTCTGAACACATTTTTAAAGAGCATGTTGTGTATGTGTAATGGGACTATATGCGTGCATGAAGACATAACAAAACAAGCCTTTTTAGTATAGTTACAATGAGCCGAGGTACATCGATCCACCAGCTTTTTACAGCATTCACCATCTCCTCAGAAAATACAGTTGGTTCACATGTCTCTGCATGATCTGCAGCAGGGGGTGTCTAAATCCAGGCCTCAAATGCCGGTGTCCTTCAGGTTTTAGATGTGATTTAGCTGATTTAAGGGGCTGCAGGACACCAGCACCTGACGCCTGGAGTTGGACACGCCTGATCTACAGAAACTAGAGCCTGGAGTTACTTGAATAAAGGTACGGTGGATTTTTCATGCTACCACAAAGCAACTGTATTTACATTGTTGTGCCAAATTCTTGAGCAACCCGTCATTTCTTTAAATCTTTATAGGAAAATGGGCAATAGGTGCAGCAATTTATTGAAACATGTGCCAACATGTATGGAAATACAGTGTATAAGTAAAAAACACAGTTGGTATAATTCTAACAAGAATTCAGTATTTGGTATGAATGGTTCTCCAGGCGTCTTGAAGGACATTCAAAGCTCTTCTTTGGATGTTGGCTGGTCTGGTCTCTGTCAAGATGATCCCACACTGTTTCAATAATGAGGTGACGCAAAAATTTCCCCGTCGTGGGATCAATAAAGTCTTATCTTATCTTATCTTATGTTGAGCTCTAGGCTCTGGGGATGCCAATCCATGACTGATGGTGTTCCTCTGTGTGTTTTTCTATCCAGGTTTTCTTTTGCTGCATTGGTGGTGCATTTGGGGTCCCGCCATAATTCCCTCAACTTTCAAAAGATTTTTTTTTTTCAGATGGCTGTAGACACTCAATGTTGTACCTCTCTCATGGGCTCCTTTGTACATATCGATGATGAAATGAACCGATCATTTCAGATTTGAATTTATTTGTATCTCTCAGCTCCTGAGTCAAATGTTTGCTGGATTTTTCCCTGGTTGGACATGATAGTTGCTGTTCATCTGCTGTGTTTTTTTAGGCCCGCCACTGCTTCTTTTGTCTCCCACTTGTCCAGTTTCTGTAATTTTTTAAGGACACACTACACACCTTGATACGTTTTCAACTAATAGCGCTTTGGGAATCACTTTGTTGCTACAAAAATACAATTTTATGTCTGCCAAACTGTGTAATCTTTGATATTTTTCACAAATTCAAATAAAGAAATGGGAACATGATTGTTTTTTGCAACAGGCTGCTAGTAAAAATACAGTTTCAAACTGGATCTTTGTGAAGTTTTAATTTATATGTAGGCCCAACAGAGCTTCAGTCCTTTAGTTTGGTGCACTATGTGTGATCGATACATAGGTCAGTGGTAGAACAACTGCTTTTTTTAAAGAGCACTTTAAAAATGCATCAAAGTCTGGCTTCTTGGAAGCAAAAATAAAGAAATAAGTTGTGGCTCAAATCTTTTGCACAGCACTGTACATTTTTTTCATTTATTGTGGGTTAAGCTGATGAGGAGCCCAGCAGTAAATCAGTTAACATATGTTTCCTTACTTAATACCAAATAAAGAAAAGAGGGGAAAAAACACAAAACTAGTTAATTTTACTAAAATCAAGTAAAGTGTAATAACAGGAAAACTGTGTAAATGCTGTAGTCCGAATATTCACAGCACAAAGTAAATTTTTTATGTGTAGCTACAGCTGCTACATGCTTCTTCTCTTGCGGCGTAGCAGCAGCCATGTTGCATTTGTAAACAAACAGCTATCAGTTAACATCACTTAACATATGTTTCCTTCCTTATTACCAAATAAAGAAAAGAGGAAAAAGAACTTCCATGGCTCCACAGAGAAGTCAGAATGTATTATGATCTATGGGATAATGACCATTTGGTTCCTTTGCGCTATGACCTCACTAAATGCTTTCCTGCTAGATTCAAATATTATTTAATACAACCCATTGTTCATCTCATAGAGTCAGAAAGGATGCCAAAGCAGGGTGTGCATTAGGTTGGGCTACCTTGTAGTTAACAGTTCACACCGTGTGAGTGTCGCATGTCCTCAGTATGAAGGTGAGATCTGGATTCAAAACACAGAGATGGTAATGATGACAATGACTAACATGCTCAGCTGGAGTCTTCAAGACAGAATTTTACTTACCACTGGATCATGTTTCAGTGGCTCTGTGCATCGTTTAGGTTAAGTCTGTTGCGCTAGAGGAAGGGATGTGATCATTTGGTTGTTGAGTTCAAACATTAACAACCTTTCTCAGGAATGAGTTACTCACCTTTAATAGATCCTATTAATGACAATGTTATGAACCTGCATGTGCATACAAGTCAAGCAAGCCAAAGCTCAGGTACAAACACTCAAGAACATGATGGAAACATTGACTTCATACAAAGACTTTATTGGCAATGTGTGTGTGGGGCATACTTTTCAATGGAATTGCTAAATCATGAGAGTTTCATATTTATGTTTGCGACATGACGCTGAGAATCTGTAATGCATATATAGAGGCAAAAGTGCATATTCTTGTTCCTTTTTATTTTGTTCATGTACACATTACACTATACATAAATAATTGCATTGTAAAAATGACTCAAGTATATACAAGTATAATATATTTTATATAATATATAAATTTTATATTAAATCTAGGTAGATTACAATTAGGATACTGGATCAGGATGCTTCCTGTGAGTCTATGAGCATGTGTGTGCGTGCTATCTGTGGTTATTGAGCAGCACCTCCAGCCAGCAGGGGCAGGAAGTGATGAACTGTCTGGAGTAGCAGGGCCCCCATCCTTTTGCAAAACTGATGCGAACACTGTGGGGGTCCCAGGGCCCCTCCTGGCTCTCGGGCTTTACGCTGTGCTCTGCCATCCAGCTGGAGCACTCATAGTCGAACACCTTGAGAGAGAAGCCCGGCATCACCCTCTTCACGTTTAGCCCTCGAGCACTGGGGGGGTCCAGAGTGGGCGAGTGAACAAACACCGGGTGCTGGCTGCGATTGTACACCCACACTCCGTCCGGCTCGCGACTCAGAACGATGCCAAAACCGATTTTACTGCGTATCTGCTGCACACTGCTGCTCCCTCCGTGCCTGTGATGTCCGTGAAGTCCCAACAAGCTGTGGCTGCCAGGGTCATCACGCCGGCTATGGTAGGCGTTGGCTTGGAGTTGGCTAAGACAGAGGCCAGTGCCCTGAGGTAGGTCATAGAAGATGCTGAGTGAGGGCTCGTAGGCTTGATAAAGGCGACCCACGCGTGTGCGCTGCTCCCAGTAAGCAACACTGCACCAGTGAGAGCGATGTCCGCCAGAGGTCACCGAGCCGAGGGAGGTACCAGTGTCTGAAGAGAAAACGAAAGGAAGTGGATGAGTATTTAATTTTTATATCAGTGTCACATGAGAGATGAAGTTCTTTTAAAGAAATTTTAACTGCTGAATACAAGTACACGACATCACAACATCATAAATGGCTGTTCTGACTCATCAATAAAAGGAAAAATGGGAAGTAGCCATCACTCGACCTACATCACTTTTTAAGATGATGGTAGTCAATTTGTGTGAATCTATGCGTTAAAATCTTTTAATTACAACCTTTGCATTTTTACTCAAAATACATCAGATTAATGCAACTACACACGGCCACAGAAAACATGCCTGTTTTGAAAGCAGGAAATCATTTTCTAGCAAATGGTAGACAGACTTTATCATAGCACAGCTTGATTACTAAAATAAGACAAGCTAAACCTAAAATGCTCCCACAATCTATTAGATGAGTAATTTGGACTTCTTTGGGAAATCTACATTGTAACTTACGATGCAACCTCCAAAGAAATGTTACTACACTTCGGGTCGATGCACCTTGCAATGGCTGAATGACGCGGACGGTCACAGCGTACGGTTAAAAGGGGCTTACCTAAGTTCGCGCATCTCAGTACTATTGAACATTTATTCGCTTGGACTCTGAGCTCTAGAGGAAGGACCGTGATGATAGAGGGCACCATCTGAAACTCCCGGTGCTTCGACGTTTTTTATACGATTGAAAGATCAAAGACAGATGAACGCTGTTATTTTGTTTCCAGTTTGTCTTTTGTGCAAAATTAGCATTCTCTGGATGCCTTAAATGCATCTCTTGCATTGTTTCCTCTTTAGTAACAATATCTAAAACAATGGACACATGGACATCAATGTTGACCACGGTCTCCCTCCCCTGATAAATAATAAACAAAATGTGCCAAATACTTGATGATGTAATGCTCATTTTTATACCCATTCTGCTGCATGGATGCATGCTCTTCCCTTTAATTTGTCACTGTCTGCAGTATTTTCAAAAGGGGGTAAAAGTGTTAACTCCACTGACATCTCTTAAACCGTCACCCTCTGCAAGCTTCCTTCAGGTCCAGAGTTAAAGAGGAGGTTTTGGAGCGGGGTGTCTGTGGTGGAAAGCATTCAGCTCTCTGTCAACCTAGCGCAAGCCCATGAACCCTTGACCCCCCCGGCCCTCATGCTATCAGCTCACATTAACTCCCACACAGAGTGATGCCATTATTTTGCTCCAGAGACTCTATTGACACAGAAGATTTAAAGACCCATGTGCCCGTGGCCCCATTCCTTTCGTATTCCAGTGAAAACCCCCTCGATTTCATCTACCAGGGGCCAAAATGGCGGCAGCCTTTCTCCCAATAGCAGGTTGCTTTAAAAAAGGGGGGAAAAAAAAAGAAAGAAAAGTGAAACAAGGACCAAGATCTGACAAACTTTGTTGTGTTTGCGCCCCGGCCATTTTCATTTCAGGGGTTTCAGAGAAGAAGGGTTGGTACATGTAGGAGGAGATGTTGGTTGTACACGAGCACAAACACACACAGAAAATGATGAGACAGGGCCTCACACATGCACACATACACACACAAATTGAGCCCTCTGATCCAAACAGTATGACTGTAACACACACACACACAAAATTGCACTTCTCATCTGAGGCCCACGTGTGTCATTAGTGAATTCCAGGCTGGCAACTCCTGCGGACTGCAGTTTTTACAGCTCTCCAATAAGAGAGCGGGCTGATCGGCTAGCTAGGATCGCTCTCTTTCCCACTCTATCTCTTCGTGGCTGACTCACACAAACACAAACACACACTTTTACAAGCCATTCTCTTCCCTGTAATAAGGCAACGCAAACATGTCTGGGGAAACACGGGGAGACTTTATGAGCTCACGATCAACTTAATTCCCAAAGAAGACTTAAAACAATCTGGAACTTTTAAGGTTTTCTTTTAAATGCACAGCACACTTTAGTTTCAATCATATGATGAACGATGGGTCAAATAATATGGCTTTAAAGGCTGGACTTTTCTGTTTAACACACACTCAGTATTCATAGCTCTCTCTCTCTCTCTCTCTCTCTCTCTCTCTATATATATATATATATATATAGTATATTGGAAATAGGAGCATAAGAGGCAGAAGCTAGAAGACATGAGCACCCATAAGAATTTAGATCTCCTCCTGCGCTCCTTATTTATGGTCTCATGCACGCTTGCAGTGTGCTTGTGAAGACTTTAATAAATTTAAAAATGACTGACCTGCTGTAAAGTTCAAAACACTAAATCAAAATTTCCACCAGCGTTTTGACAGCGAGGCATGTTTAATGTTTCTGGCAGAGTCCTCTGTGTCATCGCGCTCGGCCTGGCTATCATCCAAGTAAAGGTGTAACCAGCTTGTGTGAGAACGATGAAAGAGAGGGAGGAGGAGAAGGGCAACCGACTTCTTCAATGGAATTTTTAAAGAGGGGTTGAAGCTGGAGGTTATCAGCATGTTTATATTCAACTGGAGGAAGTCAAAAAGCCGTGTGTGTGTGTGTGTCTGTGGGACTTTGTTGGTGCGCATGCATGCCCGCATCTGTACGTAGGCTGGCAGCAATTACAAAGTCCTGCAAGCATTTAAGCCAACCTCCATTTAACAGCCTTGTTTACCAATTAGATAAGTAGCCTTTGTTATTTCATTTCAAAATCGCTGTCTCTTAGTGCCAATCTCAACGAGACGCCCACTGAACTTTAGGGGTTGAACAAAGGTGGGAATATACACGACAACAAGCTAGAACTTTACTGCAGTGGCAATCAAAGTTCAGGGGTCAGACAGTCAGTTTCCTGCCGGATCCTCACAGATTGTTCAACCTGGACTTCAAACGAGGACGCCAACACTCATCTTTTATCTTACATTTCCTCATCTCTCTGTTTTTCCTCCTGTAACAATGTTGGGAATATGATGTGAGGCTCCCTCAGCAGACAAAATGATGCATAAAAGCTTAACTGGTTATGAATATATTTTGCGCCTTGCATATGCGAAGCAAACATGCTCATAAACTGGCTTTTTACATGTCTGTAGCTGTAAAGCTAATTTAACTTCCTCCAGACTTCCCACTTTGTTTTCTCTTACTCCAGTCTGAACAGTGGAGGCTTCCTCCTTCAAACTGTAACCTGGAGAGGAGAGGAGAGGAGAGGAGAGAGAGGAATAAAGCTGAGCAGGAAAAGACGAGAAGCAGAGGAGTAAAACAGAGAGAGACAGAGGAAAAGAGAGACTGGGTAGACTGGGTGAAAGAGGTAGCGGGGGAACGAGAGGGAGTGAGAACCTGCCAAGCATAACCAACATCCAAGGAAAAAATGAAGAGAGAGAAAGAGACTGTGAGAAAGAGGGGGAGGGAGGGAGACCCTCGTCTTTCATCCAGTGCCAAGGATTAGATTCCCCTCCAGTTATTAGACTCTTCCACTGTGCTGAAAGAAGTGGGTGGGTTGGGAAGGGGGCGGGCGGGGATGAGGAGGGAGTGTGAGGGGGACAGAGAGACGAGAGGGGAGGATAGAATTGAGCTACTGACCATCGTCGGTCGCCTTTAAAATGCTTTGTTTTGATTCAACTTCCTCACATTTCCTGCCAAAGATCCTAAAGGAGTAGAAATAAAATCAAATAAGGTGGGGGGAAAAAAATGAGAAAAATTGAGAGAGACACCCCTCCCTGCCTACAAATGGTAGATTCTATGTTGTTTGAGACAACTATCATTACAGGGAAAAAACTTCAATCCAGCAAGCCACATTTAAACTGGCGTCTCGACTACCTCCACCATCAGCGGGCTGCCTTATCGCCAGACGTGGCCTTTACAGTTGAGCACAGTGGGGTCTTGCTCACACACACACAAACACGCATTCCTGCACACACACACACACACATACATACCGACTCATTCCTTCTCCCTCTCCTCTTTTTTTCCCTATTGTGAAGTGGATCTGTGTGATGGAGCGGTGTGTGACTGGCAATGTCTCATGTTTAACGGGCACAAGAGACACAAACCTGGCCTCGGCAGCTGGAGACGTCCTTTGGGCCGGCCCGACTGAGCTGAAGTAAAGTTACTGTGTATTCCTGTAAAATTCCTAGGGAGAAGTGCTCGGAGGCGGTTTAGAAAGGAAGAGCGAAAGTAACGAGCTTCCTGCATTTCTGCTGCTACTTCAAAGTGCCAAACAACTCGAGCCAAGGAATGTCTCGGGTTTTGCATACAACTCGCATCCTGGACAACTCCACTGTCGTGTTTATGCCATCACCTTGCCCATAAAAAAAAAATGGAAACCTAGATTCTGACAATATTTATTTAACACGATCCTACAAATTCTCAGGCTGTAAATTCTACAATAAATGTCTCTTGTTTGTGATTCTTGAAGGGACTGAAAGGCTTTATGTCAGCAAAAACTGTAGATAGATTGATATAATTTGTGAAAGTAAATGCTTGCACTGCATTTGGCTTTGCAAGACGATCTCATCTGTGGTGAGTTTTCAGCTTTTTATTCCCATTGTGCTTCTCCTATACATGTAGCTGTTTGTGCACCTACAGAGCCACCAGATATACATAGGCAGGCATCACTGCTAAAGACTTAAGACAATGCATAGTTTAAAGTGCACAAATGACTCAAAGAAAGATGATTACCGTCTGAACGGAGGCACGAAAAGCAGACGCAGGGCTGCTTCAGAGCTCGGTAGTTGACAACTCTCCCCTCCCAACACATTCCTGGACAGGCCCTCTTCCTCAACACTTCCTCCCCCCCACTCACCCTCCCCTCAGCCAGTCACAGGGGTCAAGTTGACAAGTCTCTCATTGAGCCTCACGTGGTCCGACTATATGGCCTTCACTCCTCACAACATAATTACCCACATTTATTGGTGGAATAGATCCATAGAGTTATGGAATTCCACTAAAATGTAATTTGGGAGAATTGTCAGAATGTGAAACTCCGGCTCAGATGCACACTCGGGTGTGTGGGCTGAAAACACTCCTGCACAGTCGGGAGGTGACACGAGGGCTTGTAGTCGCTTAGCAGAAGACGACGCGTGCAAGAGCGCATTCACTATTTCTCGTCATTCGCTCATAAAAAATCAAATGATGACATCTAAATGCCGTCAAAAGTGGTTTCCAAAGCAGGGTGAACAGGCGGCTACAAGTCCTGAAAATGCCTACAAGTATTAATTAATGTGCGTCTTAGCTCAGGGTTGCCTTGGGAGCTCACAGCGCTGGCGACAGTTTCTTACATTTCATAGAGTCAGAGCCTGTCGACATCTGCAAAGAATCTTTAGGTTCAGCAGCATGGCAGGATTCCATTAAAAGCCAAATTGCGAGTTGGCAAAAACTCTGAGGGAACAACGGAAAGCCACAGCCAGTCCTGTAATTTAAACCTTATTTTAAATTGTGATTGCCTGACAACATGGACCGAAAGAGAGGAGAGCAAGAATACAAAAGCAAAAAGCAAGCAGAAGAACTGGGGAGAAGCAACAGCAGAGGTGGATCATCAGTAAGGGCAGGAAGGGAACAAAGACCAGAAGAGATAATGAAAGAGTGGAGAAAAGGTTTTTGTGAGCAATTAAACAACAACCTTTGCTTAATCACCAGGATTGCTGCAAATGAGTAACGTCTTCTTAGTGTATGAACTTGGAAGCCTGCTCATTTACTTTGCTTCATTTATAAATGTCTGCGAGATGCATCTGCACACAGTGTTTAAATATATGCACAGGCTACTGCTGCATCTATCATAATGACCAAGAAAATCAAGAACACACAATCCGCTCAAGCAGTCTATTCTAGGCACAGGGACCTCAGATACTCGCATACACTATAATTCATGTTGGCTGCTTTTGGGGGGCATCTTCGCCCCGACAGAGCTTTACGTGACGTATGTGATGTGTCGAAAGTAGAGCTTCGGCCTCAGTTAGTACAGATTTTATTGATTGATTTGATTAAATTTGAGACAGAGCTAGAAGACGTGAAATCTTATTTTTTTAAGTTGGAAAGTATTAATCCCTTCTATTGTTTTTCTATAGGGAAATAAACTAAGGAACCTGGAGGGTTTGGTAAGTGTGACTGACATGTTCTGGGTCTGCAACCAGAAAGGCAAATAAAGCCCGTCTATACAAACCATTAACCCTTTTTTATTTGACAGAAACAAACATACAATTTCTCTCTCTCTCTCTCTCTCTTTCTCACTACATAAATATGTCAAATTACTGGTTAATCAACAAGAATATATAATTCATTTCACCTCTATGTTTTCCTGCTCAAATATTACTTCTATAATATTGCTTATCATTTCTTTTTTTTGCCATTTAACATTTGTTTCCTATCGTGAAAAATCTGAAATCTAACTAGTCTTATTTGTGCTTTGGTTTAAGCCGCAACAAGGTCAAGGTTATGGGAAGAGCACTGCAGAAGTAAACTGCAAAATACAAAACCATGAAAAGTTTAATAATGGCGCTCTCCAACTGAGAGAAATGCCACAAACAGAATTTGGTAGTTTGGGAACATCTCACATCCCCCAGATATTCTCTTCACTGCTGTATTTTCTCAGGGAGCGGGGGTGTAATAACATGACATTCAGTCCAAAACGTGTTTAAAAAAAAAAAAAAAAAAGGTCACAAACACAATAAACTGAGCGAGTTGTGTGCTGCGTCCTCGCCCGCGCGGCTGCTTGTAGTGAAAAAGAGGCACAGTGGAAAATATTTGAGGAAATGGCAAATGGTTAATGGGCCGGCACTTGATGTTGAATTCCATAGTCTAATGTGTCTCAGTCAGGCATAGGAGCAAGTGCTGTACGCGTGCCAGCAAACAGACTGGAGGTTCAGGTCACCCGGAGGACCCATTCAGGCGGCGGCAGACAGATTCTCACTGGACACGGCAGAATGTGGGTGTTCATTTTGTGTCTTTGCACAATTTATCAAGCATCTGAAAGTGATGACGTTTTTTGTTTTTGTTTTTTAATTCTAGGCATCTAATTTAATATTCTACTTCTGTGAGTAAAGTCTTTAGTTGAGAGCAGCATGGCTTTTGTGGGCGAACTCCCAAAAACCTCCTGAGCTAAACGTAGCATGGGAGCACCGTCAAAAATCTTAAAACCACCTTCTTCCAAACTTCCAAGAATGTCAGTTCCACTCCACGTTTCTTAAGTATTAACGGTGATATGTTCAAACATGTATCACATGTCACTCCCAAGAGTCAGACCCCCTCCTCCCCTTATCCCCCACCTACTCCTTTTACTCGGAGACCCCGCTCCCCCTCACCTTCCCAATTTCCCAACATTCCTGGGCCGTGCCACATCAGTCAAAGGGCCAATTCATGGGGTTAATGCTGCTGTGAGTGCAGACAGGGCTTTGAGACAGGATGTTTGGCTGATACCTTGGTCTGCTTAACCAAACAAGCCCCCAAAATATGATTGCTGAGGGCAGAGAGGGACCAGTCCTCTTGTCTTACCTCTTGTCTTACCTCATTTCATCCAGGCCATACTAATGTCCTCTAAGTATCATTGCCTTACTTGTTTCCACATGTTCAAAAGCCAGGAGCTAATGACAAGAAGATGAGCAAATGTTCGACATGCACGAGAATGTCATATGGTGAAAGATGACAAAGGCATCTCTAACTCTTGGCATTGCTTCGCTACACTCTCAGTGCCATAAAATGTACACGAATCCACATATGGCACACTTGATAACGTGGTGAGTAATATACACAGTGCTCACTGAAATGCTAGTAAAACGAGGTTGTTATACTCATTACAAGCCAAGAGGACAAGAAAGCAGCTGAAACACAACATCTATGCCAAAAATATATAATTTGTCCCGAGGCTGAGTGTAAGTATTTACATTTTATGATACATTTTATGTTGCATGCTGGATATATGAGCAACAGGCATCTGCACGCAGTGTTTAAACATGCGCGTGAAGCAGCACAAAGTAGACTAGAGAAAGAGTCGACAACAGTGAGCCTAAATAAAATTATGAGAATTTAGATAATCACAAAAGCAAAAAATCACAACAACAGTCGCCTTAAGTCACGTCATATTGTAAAGTAGAGATCATACAATAACACAGAAAAAACCCAACAATCAAACAATCTCTTCTGACCAAGCACTTGGTGACAGTGGGGAGGAAAAACCCCCTTTTAACATTTGTATTATAACTTACTAATAAAGGTTATAGAAATAAGCTACACCTATAAACTCCTGACTTTTTCCAGTTATGTGACGGTGTGATGACAGGGGACCACTTATGAATAATATAAAGCTTTATTAGTTCTACAGTTTATGTGTGAAAATGGCTCTGGAGTCAACGTGGTAATGGTTAGCATGTTGTTACGCTGCGAGTTTTAACATGACAGCCAGAAATTGTCTTGATGTCATCTGATTCGTGTTTGGATGGGAACGTCACTTAGCTCTGTTTTTGTCCAGTAAATGGAACATCCTGGCTGCTGATTGTATCAGCTCTCTATTTATTGCCTTTCTCAGTATTTAAAAAGCAGGTTTGCAAGTTGTTAGTTGATGTATGGACATCTGCAACTAGTGTTGGGATTATCATAGTTACACAATTATATTACACCACGAATTAAATTAAATCGGGTGCATTTACCTTTGGGGAGAAAATGAAACTCTTTGTAAAGCATAACTAAATTAGAGCGTACAAAATATTTACACACTGTGCAGGAGTACAATTTATTTGTATATTTCAAACTAAAGCCAGACAACCAATGTGTTCCAACTAATTTGCAACACCATCAAGAGTAGGTCTCTGTTTCTAAATGTATTAGTTTGGGAGCATATGTTTATCTGCCTCCCCCCTAAGATAGATTTATTGTTTTCCAGTTTTTACAAGAAAAGTGTAGATTCATTTTGATATCTGCGCTTTAAAACAAACCACAAACAGAAAAGCAAAGATTACGACAATAATGTACAATCAGCCCTCCGTTATCTAGACTTTTCAAAAAAAGGTTTTTAAACTGCTACAGTAATTTTAATAAGCTCTACGTTTAAATTTTGATAGCTTTTTCTTAGATTGGTCACTCATCTGCCTATGAAACCAATGAGCACTGCTCTAAGAAACCATGAATCTGTCCAGCCGACTATACCAAAACAGTTCATCTGAGTCTATTATTGTTAGAAATTAAACAATATTTTTTCCCCGAAATCAGAAAAGGCTCTAACATTTCTGTGCAGATGCTTTCAGCGCTAAATTCCTCAATATCAAACTTCAGAACACAGCTACAATTTGTAGAAGCTAACCTGTACAGCTGACAAAAATGTGCTAATGTAACTCGGTCATAAATTACATATTGTTATATATACCTGACTTTTAGGACCTCCAAGCCTGTAGTTATTTTCATTATCAGTTAGAGCCCCTCCTCATCCTTTTCTTCTTCTTTGGTGCAACCCTATAAATTTGCGGTACCCGTTTGGCCTCTCCCCTTTTCTACAATTCCCCTGTGGAAGAGGTCAGTGTCATTTCTTTTCCAACAGCAATTATATTTTTATCCAGCCTGATGTTTCTGATTGTGTGTTTTTGATTCATTGCTAGCATGAACAGACAAGTCTTGTTAGCTTGGAGGTTGTAGTTGGTTGAGCTAACTCTCGTCCTATTTATATTTGGTTATAGGAGCTGGAGTGGGCAGGTTATTTACTTGGAGGTCTTTCTTTTTATCTTGCATTGGCAGACACAATGCAGGAACACACTGGTTACACTAAAATCTTAACATTTAATGTCAGCTCGGGCTAATAAGACCTCTTTGTTATTTAGTTTGATCCATTGGCTATGCTAAGTGGAAGGTATTTATTAGTCTCATCCATATTAGGACCAAATTTCATTACATTTCCAAACTGACAGGCACAACACTGTGCGTGAAAAGGCAATTCATTGGCATTTCATTCCAAGCTCTGAGGGAAAAACGTACAGTCAGAACAATCAGAGAAAAGCCAACACACACCTTCAAGTACAGTACTCAGCAGGCCGGTTCAGTTATACATCAATTTTAAAGGTACGAAGAGGAAAATTCCCAACCAAAGAAATCACGCGATTGGAGAAAGCGTGTGTGCGTTTGCCCTGATAGAACCCCTATGTGAGTACTTTGAGACGATCTTATCACCGTGTCAGACAGAAATTCCTCCCTGTCTCTCTCCCTGTCATGCACATACATCTACACACTCACAAACACACACAAGCAGCTGAACGGCACATTTTGTTGGAGTCGCAGGGGGACGATCCCAGCAGATATAAGTCTACTAAACCTCCAGCAGAAATGCTCTTTTTCAAAGCAGAGCTGTTTGCTGTGGTTTAAAGGGAACGTTAACTGATTGAATGATAAAAGAGGCCAGGGCAAAGGTATGTATGGACCACACCCTGCTGTTGCTTTTTTTTTTTTTTTTAAGCTGTGAGTACACAGCTGGTTTTTAAAGGAATAAAAAAAAATGCTAAAGTGCCAAAGCACATGTCCAATTCTTGTTTTTGTCCTAAAGAAAACACTGCAAGCCTCAGATGATATGCCAAAGGATTACCTGCACAATAAAAGAGATTAATTTACACTCTTGAAAGATCTTACCAACATCAAGGGGTTTTTTCGGGGGGGAGGTTGTGACAGCTACGCTCATTCTGATACATGTTGAAGTAGGCTTCGCGTTCAGCTCGCTTCCTGTTATTCACCCAGCTTGTAGCTCAAACAGGAGTCCTCTAACCTGTCACAGTTAACAACAAAAGCTACATGCAGATTTCTTGGCTGCCTCTGTTTACCCAAGTCTCACTCCTACTCATGCCTCTTGGCCTCCGCTCTGGTTCTCGGCTCCAGAGCGCTGGGGTGGGGGGCAGGGGATCAGAGACCACACACACACACACACACACACAAACTGACTTGACTATACACTCGACACACCACATGTTTTAAGGAAACTGATACACTTCCATTCAAATCGACGGGCAAACAATAGGCGGTTCCCCCCCTCACTCATTACCCAAAAAGTCAAAAACCTTGATATTTGATGGACTTCTGACCGAGTGTGGACGATTTTTGACACAGTCTCAGGTGAATTGTTTGACCTCAAAAAGCGTGCAGTGACTGTCAGTCATTCATAAACAACTGTGGATGACTTCTCCAAAACTATCCAAAAAACTATCTTACACATTCATGACGATGTTCAACAGAAAACTGGTTTGTAGGGTGAATGTTGGTGGACAGTTTATATTATTTGCAATTAAAGCATCTTCTTGCTCGTATTTCAGCTCAAAATCTTCTGAGAGGGGTGACGTGCGCTTTGGGAGAACTGCCGACCTCAGTATTGCTAAAAAGCTGGCCAAGGCTCTGCCCCTGGAAAACGTGCATAACAACTCAATAAATTGCTTCTGCTTCCAACATCAACTTTAACTAAAGGTCTCCAGTTAACTTCTGGGCACAACAACCCCACCTCCCAAAAAAAAAAAAAGCTTCAGTGACTCCTCATAAAGGTCAACGATGCCATGGCTACACTACGCAGACTTCATAGGTTGCCCATTCACCTTTCAACACCGTCCACAAGCGAGCTCAGGGAGGCTTGATCAAGTAGGTTTGTGGGTTTCTTCTAACACTACGAGGACCTCTCCACCCGACCCCAGCACGTAAACAAATAAAGCTCCAGTTTCATCATCTAGAGGGGGCTGTTTCCTGTCCAAAGCAGCCCTGAGCCCCTTCTCCCCCTTTACTGCATATACACACACGCGCGCACACACAGAGCTCTACATTGCCGCCTCATCAGAGCCGCTCGGCTCCCCCGCCCCCAAAGTGCCAGCCTCTTTCCACTGCTCAATTGCAGAGAGGAATGAAGGGATTTGAGGGAAGAAAGAGGGAAAGAGGGGGATGGGTGGTTAGAGAGGCAAAAGGGGATTGAGAGTATGCACAGGGATCTTATTGCAGCTTCGTCGCAGTGAAATATTTTGCTGTGCAGAAAGCATAGACGGGGGAAAGAGAGACAGAAAGGCTACACTGCTGTGGCATCTAGATAGCGAGACCCCAGACCCCCACCGAGCCCTCCGTGCCTCTCTGACAATAGAAGCTTTATGCAGCAGAGTTTTTGGTTGCCTTTGCGGCCTTTGAAAACAAGAGAAAAGCACAACATAACACCACCAGCAAATATAATTTGGCTTTTATGTAAACATTAAGACAGGATGTGTTCGCAGTAGTGAACGTGCGCGCCTGTCTCAAAAACTTTTTTTCCCCATTTGTGCTTCCAAATTTAATTGCGAGGACTTTTCCTTTCTTCAGAATCAGCTTTCTTTGCCATGCACTGCGGGAATAGCAAAAAAAAAAAAAAAAGCCACAAG
>VUQR01012878.1:8224-23067 GCA_015108515.1 Hemichromis elongatus | reverse complement strand
GATTACCTCCCCCAGCATCCTAGATGTGTAGAGAAGGAACAGATGAATATCTAACATGCAGTTTAAGACAAGGTTTACACATTTAAGTACAACAGTGACAACTATTACCAAAATCACTTTAACAGTGGGCGTGTGCATTGACTCAGTCTACAGTAGCCTATAGATTTTCAGTAAAAAATACCCATAAAACCCATCATCGAGGAAGCTGTAATAGCATTAAAAAAAAAAAAATTAAAAAAACAAGGTAACTAACAAACACTGCAATTGTTTTCCAAAACTTTGCATGTTTTTTTTCAAAAGTCAAGAAAGTTAACTAATACATTTTTTGTTTGTTAGTTTTTTAAGTCTTAGTTTGTAGTTTAGTTTTAACTATAATAACTTTGGTGTGTACTGTGTTGTAGGAAGACGTCACTTAACTGCTAGTGCTTAGTAGACTTAGCTACACTGTACGTCCTAATAACAGCTTGCACAAAAATCTACTAATTTTACCTGCTAACTAACTTGAACAGAGGATTTCGGCTTACACAAAACAGCCAGGGCTGATTGCTTTTGGTTGTGCATCTGCACTTTTTTGTGCTCCAAGTGTTAGCATCAAAGATTTGTTAAACCTTTAACTTTTCCCATCATAATTGTGACAGAAACCTTGCGTGAACATTGGAGTAGCTTGGAATAAATAGTGGCAAAATAGTGGAACAAACACTCATCGCGAAACTCTTAGAAAACTATTTAATTTCTATTAAATCATGGCGTTCAGGTGGACTAAACAAGGAAGAGCTAATATGCTACTTAGCTAGTTCGATTTTGTTACAGATCAACTACCATTAAATTCTTCCTACTGCTGCTTTCTTCTAGGAATTGAATGAACCCAGAATTTCAGTTTCTTTGTTTTCTTGTTTATAAAACATCATGACCAGCTCATTACCACCTGATGTCGACGTATATTTTTTATCTTGCTTTTTTGTGAGGGTGACATGATAAGTTCAGATCTGGGAAATTTGGGAATTCATGTCTCTTTTCCCCAACATGCTCAGTGTGTACTAATTTCATAAAAGCTCAGAACCATGCTTGGCCAGATTTTTTTTTTTAAGGCAATTGTAGGGACATGTTTATTTGGCAGCGTAAAAATATTTTTTCTAACTGACTAACACTGAACATTTGAACATGGAAACTTCTGAAAACACAAAATCATACGTGTGTGTGTGTGTGTGTGTGTGTGTGTGTGTGTGTGTGTTTTATCACAATGTTATTTACATAAACAGGGCATTTCTCTGCTCAGCACACACTCATCCCCTTGTGCTAGACTGCTGGCACCAGGGAGGATCATAATCAAACCTCATCCTAAACTCACACAGTTCAGCACAAATGCTACAGTCATCCCTTTCAAACTAAACCCAGTTACACTACGCATGCATTTTCCCTTTCTTTCTTTTTTCAGTAGCCACATATTTATTTTTCTTCCTCTGTCCTCGCTGGTCTCACTCTCACGCTCACAATTGGGGCTGGACGAGCTGCTGACTGCACTAGTTAGCTCATTAATCACTCGTCTCCACTCCCCCTCCATTCTGAGAAACAGAGTCCCTAATTAATGGAAAGCACTTTATGACAGAACACAGGAGTTTCCTGGAAATTAACCATTAATCTAGACTTCCATTATATGTCTAATAGCATGAGGTGGGTGGGGATGGATCGGTATGAAATGGTGGAAAAGGGCGATCAGTATCACAATGCTAGCTTCATAAAAAAACTCAAAACAACAAAAAAAAAACCAAACAAAAATACTCAATCACCAGCTGTATGGTCAAAGAAACAATTCATAGTATTTGTCATCTGTAATCTTTGTGATTTTTTTACATTTTTTTGCATAATTTTAATAAACCAGGATTACGTGAAACATGAAGTCTTAGAGTCTGAGCTCTCGCTGAACATTGCAATGATACGTTACGGCCATCATTTATCTGGATCAATCTCACTGGAAATTGTTCAGCATAAATTAAACTTGATTTAATATCATACGATATCCTTCCTTATCATAGCATATCATGCTTTTCCTTGTTTCTTTCTTTGATGTGCATCTTTAATTTGATTTCAAATCCAGGCAGAACATTACATTGCAACCTTAAGAATGCATGAAAGTGCACATTTTCCCAAACAGGGTTTGTGCTGACACAGAACGTTATCTGCCATCTTGCTTTTTCTGAATCAGCAAGCTCTCTTTAGTGTGTAAACATGTGCAAAATTAAAACCATCACAAATAAAATTGAGCATGACATTCTCCTTAACCTATTATGTAAGTATCAAAATGATGAGCCTGAATCTGGTCCTGGGGTTTAGTGAGGCCAAAGGTTGTAGGATATGATATTTGTACATTTGTTTACTTTCACAGTATTGTAGTTTGTTTAGACTTGCATTGGGGAGAACAGTATCTAAGAAAACGTGGAAGGAAACTGAATGAAAACAAAGGAAAAGGAAGGGAACCCAGTGTGATGGAGACTCTTACTGATCCTGGTTCAGTGCGAGTCGCGCAGACAGTGGCGCCACTGCCACAGCTAATCCATGATCACTCACAGAAGGCTGTGTATTTATTTATTTCTGAGAAACAACAAAACAAAATAATAAATGGGACTTGGAGAATTTCTGCGCTGTTATCGCAACTTAAAATCAGCCAGTGATCCTCGATGTGGTCATGTTGTTCAAGTACTGGAAAACATCTATTTACAAGGTCACATCCCTGGATCATGAGCTGCAGGGTGCTTTTTATAAATTTATCAGAGAAACTACAGAGAGAAGCAACAGAAAGACAAAAGTGAGGCGAACGATGGAGAGTAGATGCAACTGAGATCAACAGCCAGATAACTGTGGTTTTTGGCTGGTGCCTTAGAGAAAGGCCATCAGGCTGGCAGCATTACAAGCGCTTGTAAAATAAAAAAAAAACCTCAGAGTGGTAGCTCTTACCGAGGAGTAAATCATATGACATTAATCAAACAATTAAAAAAGTAATAGCAGTAAACATAGACTGTAAATAGAAGATTTGCATAGTTACTGAAATGTCACCCTTTAGTTTGTTTCAACCTTAACATCACGGCTCTCCCTAAATCCTTAAAAAATCATACACCACTGTTAAAATTAGACCACATAATCTCATATTTCATGGCGCTTCCTAAAATTAGTTCATTTATCGGATTTTAGCGTATGTGCACAATAAATGGGGGGGAAAAATTAGGACCACTGTATAGAACTGCCAAGGATGTCATTTTTACCTTATAGAAATGAATTTTAAATAACTATTGCAACACTGCTTGAGCCAGCGTTGGTTGCATGTCATTAATGATTAAATATTTAGAGAAATGTAGTTAAAGATGAATGAAAAGTGTGTGACTGAATGCGTGGAGAACTGGACGAGTTGTTGGCCGTTCTGAGCAGCAGAGGAGCCGCAGCTGAACTTAGCACACAATCCAAAGTGTGGAGAACTAACCTGAGCAGATAAAGAGTGAAATCCAAAGCAGAACAACCAAACTGGTCTGGTTTCAGGCCTGAGCAGAGCTGAGGAGGTGACGCTGTAGACTGAAGCGGACCAATGTGAACTTGAGGCTGTGGCTGCAGGTCCAGTGATCTCAGGAAGATATTGATACGATGATAAACTTTGACAGTTCTACTTTTACAGTAATTAATTTCCTACTTTTTTGTCACGAGTAAAGTCAATTTTAAAATGTAGTTTTTATACATCTTTATTTTAGCTTAACTTTATTTTCACTTTCCATAAAGTTCTTCTTATGTAATAATTATAATTAAAGAAGTTATTTTTATACCCTTTATTAGTTTTACCATATGTAATAAAATTATCTACATAATTTATAAATCTAATAAAAAAAAAACCAAAATAATTCTTAAACTGATATTTAAAATTATATAAATTAGATGAAAATTAGCAACGTAACTTACGTGCCATTACTGATGTTGTTGCAGGATAGGGTCAAAATGACCCCTCCTGGTAGTGCTAGTGTTAAAATTGTGGATCCATGGATTTAATGGCACAAACACATACACCTGCTAAAAACACAACTAATTGTTGAGGTCTGGGAGATGCGGACTCAATTGCAGAACTCTGAGATCCAAAAATTCACAAAGTTTATTTACAGGTTTCACCAAATGTATTTACAAAATGTGCTGGGCGGTGCTATGTACAGCTGGTGGGGGAAAGGGGTCCAGGGTACTGCAGGGGAAGGGGCCACTCACTCCTCAGTCCTCCACACACATGACCCAACGCTCACTCCACACTCACAATTCACGGTGCACACGGGAAGGGGTCCGGGGAGGTCTGCAGACAGAAACAAAAACAGAAAAAAATCAGACACGACCAAAAACGACACTCGGCTTCACTTGCTGTAGGCTTGACTTCACTAACTAGTGGCAGACAACGATCCAGCGACGACCAACAGTTCTCTCCTGGCTTAAATGTCAAACGACCTGATGAGCCGCAGGTGTGTGAGCCCCACACAGGGGCGTGGACCGAGGGCGTGAACCCGCAATGAGTTCCGCCCTCGGTGACAGAACTGGAGAGGAAAGAGAGAAGGATGGCGATCAGCGTCCTGCTGATCTTCCAGGCTGTGACACTAATTTGATCAAATGAAATATTAGAGTTTAGGTCAGCGGTCCCCAACCTTTTCTGCGCCATGGACTGGTTTATCTTCGACAATATTTTCACGGACCGGCCTTTAAGGTGTCACAAATAAATACAAAAAAAAAAGAAAATTTATTCATAACACACGGGAAAAGGCACGGGGAAACTGACTTAACGATAAAAACAATAAATATTAACGATAAAAACCCTGAAAACCATAAATTTCACACCCGAACCTCAACTATCACAGCCCGGTACCAAACGAATCACGGACCGATACGGGTCCATGGCTGCGGGGTTGGGGACTGCTGGTTTAGGTAACCAAAATCAGAGCATACTCCTAAGCTGCCATTACAGTTAAATGCATAGCAGACCATATAATTCTTCATAAAATTATATTAAAAAGCTTAAAAATGCACTGCATTATCAATAGGTAAGGCTCAGTGATTCATATTTTCTCAGATGAAGCCTAGCCGTAAGCTAGTAGCTACAGCTACACATTGTGGTACCCACTAGATATGCTACTAATAATACAAACTTTAGGGCTTAATATTTAAATTCTAAGAAGAAGAAGAAGAAGAAACTCTGTAACTTTTTTATGAAAGTTACAATGAAATTGTGGACAGTCTTTGTGGGGACCAGGCGTGATGTCATGGTCCATCTTCTACATACAGTCTATAGTTGCTGCTAATTTTGTTTTGTTTTTAGCCACAGATGATTACAGGATCTGCTTGGGAACCTCTAATGCGTCTAGCATCAATCTCTATCTGCCTCTTATATCACTTTTCTGTTGTCTGCTGTAGTTTTAATACAGGAGTCTATGGACACTCCCTTTTGGAGCATGCCTCAAGAAATTAAAATCTTTGGCACTTTCGCTTTGGCATCATTTTGTAGCCCGAGGGGTTGCTGCTTGGTCGTAAATCTTTAAAAACAAAAGTGTTCACAGTAAAGCACACTTTGAATTAGCTGATTTGTCCATTATCATTTTGCAAAAAAGCTGAAAAATGTAATGAAACTCACAAATAGACCAAGTTGGTGCTTCTAGGTTTTTATATGGTTATATTATTAGATTTTTACATATTACAGTACATTTGCTAGAACATGCACCCAGGTAATACACAGTGTCACAAAACATAATTTGGAGAGCTTTTTTTTTTTTTTACAGTGTGTACAAGTTTTGACAAACTCTGCATGTAGTTTATTGTATGGTGAATTATTTATGATCAATTTAGCTCCAGAGGAGAACATTCATCACAATCTTGACATTTCTGCTATTATGCTGATTTGTAGGCCTATCCTCGCATAACCTCGGATACATGTACGTACAAATGAAGCACTTCGTGCGAATGATGTTTCGCCAACTCAAGAATAACATGAGGCCAATTTCACGGTGTCTGGCAGTGGAGTATTTTATCAGGAGATGGCAGTTTCATGGGGTTGCAAAGCGAGTGCAAAATTCAACCTTAATGCCTTCATGTTCATTACCTCAGCAGTGACACATGGTTGACCTGAGATCAATGAGGAAAACAAACTTTGGGGTCCTCAGGATGCTTCAGTCATGCTCTCTGAGTTGAAATCCAGAGTTTCTCTTTGCTACTCTTAAGCTCGAGCTCTTCTTTGGAGCACTTTAATTTAATATCTTGTCTTCAAGCAAGAAAGATGAATCTGACATATCACACACAGTGTAAGTATGACCATAATTATACAGGCTGTAATCCCCCCCACACTCTAAAACAGTCATTGTGTGCGATGTGTGATAATTAAATGACACAATAAACTAGTGTTCTTAAAAAGCATGACACATTCCTCAGTATTTTACCTTCAAGGCCTATTTATTATTATTTTTATTATTTTTGAGATGCATCCAAGTATCATCAGACCATCAAACAAAAATATTGCAAAGCATGCTACTGTTTTATTACACTCAATGAATTCCTTGTCAGAGTCTGGCACCTGCTTTGCCCACAGTACAGTACAACTGCCAATGATTTGGTTGGTTGATGGTAGCAGCAGGTGTAGCCCCGAGCTAATAGACGACGCTCAAATTTCAGCCATGTTTCAGAGCAATCGAAGGTTTTTTCATATCCAGTAAAAAAAAAAAGAAAGAAAGAAAACCAACATGAGGAATTTCCAGGACTTGAAATAGAAAATGTATTCGGTATGTATGTTTCCAACGTCACATTTTGTGGCTTTAGTTTGATATGTGTGCTTTGAAAGATGAGACAATATCCACTGAATAGCAGTTCTCTGGACAAAAATACCATGCTGATGTCAGAGGTGAGAGGGAAATGAGCCAGAGTACTTTGAGATGATTGGAAGTTAACAGTAACTTAAATAACTGCTTGTTACAACTAATGTATGCAGAAGACCATCTCTGACGCACAACAAACCTCGAAGCAGATGGGCTACAGCAGCAGAAGCCCACACCTGCACCTGCAACTCCGATTAACTAACAACAGGAAACTGAGGCTACAGTTCACACAGTGTCACCATTAGGAAAATATAAGGAAATATAAGAAATGGTGCTTGAGTCTTAATTTCTGTTGCAACAGCAGAAATCGAGATGTTAGGGTCAGAATTTGGTGAAAACAACATTGTTTAAATACACAGCCTATCTGAGTATTGTTGTTGACCACGTCCATCCTTGTTGAGACCCATCTTCTGCTAGGATAGATAGATAGATCATCTCAACCTGGTTTAATAAACATGACAGTAAGTCAGCTGTACTCAAATGACCGCCACAGTCACCAGATCTCAATCCAACAGAGCTCCTTTGGGATGGTTGATCAGGAGACTCACAATTGGGATATCCAACAGACAAATCTGCAGCAACTCCCTTATCTCATCCTGATGCCATCGTGTCAACACGGACCAAAATCTCTGAGAAATCTGTGCCAACTAGCAAGATGCACCTAGTAAACCTGCCATTGAGTGTATGTTGCAGCATTTTTCAGAAACAGCTCATGCTCAAATAAAGATAATCACTGAGTCCTACAACATGTTGTGATTTCTTGAATAACTTTAGTTTTAGCTGTGGCACATTATGTCACGGTTTTATCTGTTTTCTATCAGGTGACAAACAGGCTGGCAGAGAAATCAGACAGGTGCTCAACTCTGATGAGACTCTAATGCCCGAGATACTTTCAGTCAAAACAGAGTTGTGTTTCTCTACACGTTACACAAGGACACCTTTCTTAACTGTAACAAAAACAACTTCTTGGCCTAAACCAAAACAAAGTCATTACCATGATTCTTGTTTGTGTGTGTGTGTGTAAAACTGTGTTTGAGACAAATGTATGTCTCCGCAACATGAGCATTACAAGCACACACACAAACTGACACACCCACGCAGAGTCAAATGCAGCAGGAATTCCTGACGACCTTTTAAGGCCACGTTGGGCGATTTTAGCGCTACCTTGCGGGTGACATCTTTATGCTTAAAGATGATGCTTATTAGGAAAAAGAAAGCGCACCGATAATAAAATTAGCGCCATAAACCCCGAGCTCTCCGTAGTGTGCGGCTCGGATTAGTCAAAACAAAACTGAGGTCGGGACGAGATGATGAACTTGAAGAGGATGACTACACCCACAGGTTTGCCAAACACACTGAGAGCTCCGATTCTGTTTACACAGCGGACGCTGAATGCTCGAGGACGCACACTCGACATCGCGTGTAATTGCTTATGTAAGTGATTCTCTCTCTTGACTTCAAAGGCGAGAAGAGCCGCAGTTCAAGGGTCAAAGTCTCGAATGCTGCCCAAATGCTCCCAATAGTGGCGTGAGCCCAGGGAACCAAAATGTGATGGCCACCTTCTGCTTAAGGCAGGGGTCAAGAAGCTCCACTTGTGTCTGCTCCTTGTGTTAATCTCATGGTTGTTGTTGAGCTCGTGGATTTTTCCTTACCTTTTTTTTTTGTTTGTTTTAATAAATTTAACTCTCCCAGTTTATGATGGTTTTAAGCCTGACCTTATACCATACAAAGTTACACAAGAAGCCTATGGAATGCAGCTTTAACTCCCTCATTTCATCTTGTCAGGATAAACCCTGTTTTATTGCCACGGTAAACAACATCCTCGCTCTCCCACTCTTTTTCCCCCTCTTCCTTCTTAAATCAGCAGCTGCGATAGAGATGTCCACATGCGGCCCTGTGCTTTTTTCTGTAGTGTTGCACTTCACAGTAAAAAGCAAGACGACTTCATGTTATAGGGAACAGGAGTAAATTTGAGTCTACAACAATCATAAAAAGATGTTTTTCTGTCTGTCTCAGGTTTCTCGCTGAACTCACTGTACGGTTAGAACGAACACCAAATTTCAGTACGTCTTATTATAGAAAGCACAACAGTCAGAAAACACAAAGTACACATGCAAGCCCCTTTGGGGGGGTGGGGTTATGTGCGTGTGAGTGGCCCCGGCACTAAATTACACTGCAACATGCTCCCTCTCAAAGCCCACATCTGGGATTGGCCTTGACAACTGGATGCTGTGCTGCTCTAATTTTGGTTACTTTTGTTTATAACCCTATAATAGAGACAGTACAGGACCACAGGGCTGGGATGAAGGAGGACAGGACACAGGCAAAGTAAAAGGAGTTATTTTAAAAAAGCCTGTGGGGACACTGACTTTTTAGGAAAAGCAGAAAGTTAAAAAAATAAAGCTGGTTAAATCTGGGTTGTTTTTTTGTTGTTTTGTTTGTGGCTGCTTTTCTGTTTCCTTATAAAAGGATTCACACCATCACAGCAGTTCCCCGTCAAACCCGAGGACTGCAGGTCGTAGCTTGTTGCATTGAGTAAGCGTGAAAAGAACAACAATGCAAATGTGTAATTACACTGGAAGCAGATCAGGGCTTTGCCAGCCCACTTGCTCTCTTTGGAGTTTCACCATAATCACTAAATTCACTTTGCTAGCAATGGATAGCTGGTGCAGAGCAGGCTTTTAAATAAACAGCTTCTCATTGCTCTATTGCTGCTAACTCGGGTTCCATTTTTTCCCAGTCACCTGTTGTCCAGTTTTAGTGACAGTGTGTAAACTGTGAAGGTTCTTAGTCATCCAGGAGCTTGGAAAGAAAAGCATCTGGACTTCCTTAAATTGCTTGAAGGCATTTCACCTTTCATCGGAGAAGCTTCTTCATTAGGAAGTCCAGACGCTTTTCTTTCCAAGCTCCTTAGACAGTGTGTAAACTGCAACCTCAGTTATGTGTTCTTAGGGCCGGAGTGATGCCCAGTGTGATCTCCTGCTGCTGTAGCCTGTGTGCATCCAGGTTTCCACATACCTTAGTTGTAATGAGTGGTTATCTGAGACAATCAGCTCAAAAGCGTCTGGCCATTCTCCTCTGACCTCTAACATCAAGGCATTTTCACCCAACGCTGCTTACTGGATATTTTCTCTTTTCCAACCATTCCCTATAAACTCTACTGTTGGCTATGTGAGAAAAGCCCAGTGGGCCCATTGTTGTTGCCCATTCTGATGTTTGAACTTTAACTGGTCCTCTTGACCACGTCTTGTTTAAATGCATTGAGCTGTTGCCATGTGATTGGCTGATGAGATTCATTTACAAGCAGTTGAATTGGCTGGTGAGTGTATATGGGTTTAAAAAATTTCCTGTATTATAGTTAGTTTAGCTTCAAAATGATCAGCTGATCAGCCTAAATACATGGATGTCATGTGGATAATAGGACTGTTAGCTGTTTTCAGATGCTTTCTTTATATAAGAGTTTCTGTAAACTATTATTTTTCTCCTCTGCCATTTCACAAAATGAATTCGTTATTTTAATAATCCTTATTATAACTGACCATTACAGTTACTCGTGTTTTTTCTTTTTTCTCTAAACTAGGTCATGGATATTTGATTGCAAATTACCCACTACCCACCTCCCATATGGATCATTTGGCTCCAACTTTTGCCAAACATTACATTTTTTTTCTTGGATTGATTTTATGAAACATGAAACATGTGAGAGAGGCCGTCGGGTTTATTTTCACCAAAAATCAAAACCAAATTCTATCCTCATAAGGAAACTGATAATCATCTCTCCATCCTTTTGTCACATTTAAGCCAAACATTATGTCAGCAAATAAATAAAATATAAACCTCAAGACACTGAAGGAAGATTTTTTTGTTTATTGCAATTTTCTTATTAAAACTTACTGGCATTCAGGTGATTTGATGATAACAGTAACTCATAAACATCTGTTGATTCTCCAATGAATGCTCACAGTTTTTTAAAAAATAAAATAAATTGTGTGCCAAAATAAAAGCGGCACTGACAGATTCAAAAAACATTTGGACTCATCTTCTTGCAGTGTAACCGAAATCTGACTCACCGTAACTCAAACCTGATTGGGACAGAGCGGCAGCATTGTGCAACAGCAAAGCCCCTCATCTCTGCCTGGGGACAAATTACATTTGTGCTGTGATATTATCTAAATAAGGAATAATTTGTTTCATAACTTTGGGAGAAAACTCAATCACAGGAGAGAGGCAAAAAGAAAGCAAACACGGAAAACCAGATTCCACAAAATCAGATCTGGATCAAGTTTAATTTAATAACTAAATTTCTTCGTGAATAACTTATGAATTCCTCGCCATCTACTCGATTAGATCCTGCGTATAAAAATACTGCTTCGCCTGCTCCGCGGCATCAGAATCGCTTCATCTGCCGGCGCTCTTGTCGTCTCTGCTTCTTCTCGTTCACCTCCTCCGGCGCCGACGGGCTTTCTGCCATAAACCACGGGCCCAGGAAGTTTACCCACAGCAAGTAGAGGGCACGGGCCGGGGCCTGACACACACACACAGAGGACAAACTCAAATCATGACGTGTGTGGAAAACAAAATGAAAAAGGAGTTGGGCAGACTGGACTGCAAAAGCTCTTACCAGCAGCCAGAGATACCAGAAGTAAGAGGAGATGGTGCTGAGCACTTGCACTATGGCTGTGAGCAGGATCACGTCCTTCAGATGCCTAAAAGTAGAATAATCATCACTAAAAAACAACATGTCCACACAGAAAAGGACACAGAGCCCTCATCAGGCCGGCTGGTGCTTTGCACAGCGTCACTTCATATATCTTCCGTCTCCACTGCACTACTTTATGAATGCAAATGCTAAAAAAAACTCAGCCATCTCTAAATTCTCTTCTGACCACTGACATGCACACATGTCCTGTGACTTAAAGCTGACCCTTTAACTTGGATTTCATTTAGAGAAGAAAGTGACTCTGCAGGGAGGCAATGCTGGAAAGTGGGTCAGGTCAGGTCAAATGGCGTGGCAGAAAAAAATGTTTTTAACGCGCTGTGAACGACCGGACGTGGCACGTGCCACGGTTCAGGTGGTTTCCAGTGAATGTTTCACCTCTGGCCCCTCAAGGCGTTACAGTAAAGCCACTCATCCACAGTCTCTTCTTGGAGTCTCAGCATGGAGTACAACCACATGAATGTTTTCTTTTAAAGTAAAAAAAAAAGTGTTGCTGGCAACAATCCTGACCTCAGGCGCCATCTTCAGGCTTGCACAACGGACTCTTCCTATGTTTTCATCCACAGTGAAGTTCCTCCTCACAAATAAGTCAGATCGGGCCGACACAGAGGTTAATGTCTGTGTAATTTACCACTAGAAATTCTCTATGGACGTCTGCAGAAGACTGTGTCGTACGGGACAGCAACCAAATCTAAATCTGGTGAAGCCTTTGCTTGAAATTTAACTACTTTTATAAAGTGCTCAAAAAGATGAAGGAGCACTTTCTAATCAGACTATAGCATCAAGTCAGTCAAACTTGTGGGATATTAATCTGCTGAGGGGGATGTTAATCAGTTTTAGCTGCTTTGGTCTTTATGAAATTATCAACAGGTGCAATAGATGGGCGACAATGAGAGTCCTTTCATTTTTTTGAGGAGTAAATTAATCGTGTCGTTTTATTTTTTCAAAGACAAAAACGCTGTGAGAGCTCACGCATGTTGTTAAGTGGAAAAGCACCAAGAATTCAGTTTACTTTCTACACTGGCACAAGTAAGACAGCTATACCACGACGCTTCAACAGAAGGTGGATGGTGTGAGACATCTGTGGATGTTTTGGATAGAGGACTTACTCTGCCATTCCCTGCTCCATGTTTAGGTCTATCCCGCCGTCCAGGAGACTTCCGTCGTCAGCAAACGCCGGCTTGGCCATGGCCGCCATGGAGCGGTAACTCCCGATGTACACCGCGAACGCGAACGCGAGCAGCAACTGCCAGAAGAGTCGTAGAAGAGTTTTAAAGCCAGGAACATTAAATCCAGTTTGCGGACATTCACATTTGAAATGATCATCTTTAAATAAACTCACCCATGTCCAAAACGTAGACGAACTGTAGAAAACCAAGAAATTTACAGCGGCGTATATCGCCTGCAGAGGAGCACAAGAGACCTGTGATTACTATTTCAAACAAATGATGGATTCAAAATGTTTTAAAAATCAGAAATGCACCTAAATTAATATAAAAACACCCAAATCCTACAGTCAGGACTTAAACTGATATTAGAACTGAGTGTCCCGAATAGTCAAAGCCTCACACACTAAAGTGTGAACACGCTTTGATCCCCTATGCATCATTTTCTCACCCCGGAGGCCGATGTGAAGGCCTGAAAACATGACTGAAAACATCCAGAAACAACACGGAGCCTCTTACATTCGCTCCGAGGATGACTCTTGTGTAGAACTTCAGAGTGGCTTCATTCTCCTCGTAGATCTGCTTCTTTCCCTTTGTGCCAACTTTACCTTTGGGCTGATGGGCAAAACACAGAGGGCAATGTAAGCATTACCATATTACCTTTTAATCATACCAACAAGTCAAAACATTTTAATTGACGCAGGCGCAAAAGCTTTCAGATACTTCTTTCTTACCGTATGGTGTTTGGGGTACAGTGTCACTAATGACTGAATCGTTAAGGCTTTAGCAGATAAATGTAAACGCCTTACGTGGAATTCCACAGAGTCAAGATTAATTAAAATATTATTTTAATGCATATTTTTTTAATGTAACTACATTGAAAATTTGCCCTTGTTCTGCTTATTGTTCCTTCTGCAAACATACAGGTCCGTACAGTAAATCAAAAGAAGTTTAAATACCTTCTTCTTCGGTTGCTCCCGCATCATCTGCCTCCATCTCACCCTATCCCTAGCATCATCTGCTGTCACACCAACCCTCTACGTGTCTTCCTTCACAACATCCATGAATCTTCTCTTTGCTCCTCCTCTTTTCCTCCTGCCCAGCACCCCCATCTTCAACATCCTTTATTAAATATATCCACTGTCCCTCCTCTGCACATGTCCGAACCATGTCAGCCTTGCTTCTCTAAATTTGTCTCTAAACTGCTCGACCTGTGCTGTCCCTCCGATGTACTGATTTCTAATCTTGTCCATCCTGGTCACTCCTGATGAAACTCTTAACATCTCCATCTCAGACACCTCTACCTCCTGTCTTTTTCTCTGTGTCAGCAGCCCTTGCTATTATCTTACAGACGTTACCTTTGACGCTTGCTGCTATTCTTCTGTCACAGATCACCCCTGACACTCATCTTCACCTACGGGTATTTAAATTCATATACCTTCAGTGTCTGTCTGATTCAGGGCGGTGCGTCAGCAAGAAGGTCCTGCGCCTCCCACACTGCCCATACCAATACTTTTAACCTGTACAGGCAGCTTATGTAGGGGAGAACAGTGTGTCATGATTTTTGACATGAATCATCATCGGTTTGCATATTCTGAACACATTTTAACGACCACCAAATCACTGTGATTTTTACTTTCCACAGTAATTAGCGCTGGTATCGATTCTCCCGATATCTGGATCGACCCCATCCGCCTCTACTGCATATCAGCACGCGTGAACGGAGCAGACGTGGGAGTGATTAAAAGTGAGAAAGTGACAGAAATCAGATTCTTGCGTTTATTTTCTTTCCACCCCATCGGAGAACGAACCGCAGGCTTCCGATGCGCTCAGCAGCTGAGTCAGTGCATCAGCTGCGGTACAGCAGTGAGGAAATGTGGAAGTGAGCTGCCCTGCCGCATGTGCGTGTGTCTCACCGCCATTCGCTCTCCGGACCGGTGCAGCTGCTGCTCTCCTCCGCTGCCGTCTTCTTGGACATCGACCTCCGATTAAAGCTGTCTCCCTGCCGTCCAGCCTCTTGAAACACATCAGCACTCACGGATTGTGCGGGGAACGACAATACATCCGTCGCACGATTATGTCATCATCAGC
>VUQR01012876.1:8519-20856 GCA_015108515.1 Hemichromis elongatus | reverse complement strand
ACAATCAAATATTTATGGGGGATCATCCAGACTGTCTTCCAGTTGATATCTGGGACATATCGGTTCCAGTAAGATATTACATATGGGAGAGAAACAATATCTTCTTGGAATAAACTGCGTATTTTTTTTATTGCTGTTACCTGGTTCTTGTGAAAAGCAGTTTTTTTCCACTGCTGACTCAGGATCAGGGAGAGTGACTGAGGTAGATATTGGGCTGTCATTATTTTTATATAACATTAAAGTACCTGAGGGTATTGCACCAAACACCACTGAGAATTCCTGAAAACTGACTGGAAAGTTATATAGTGCAAGAAATTCGTGGTAAGTAAGTAGTTGTCCCTCTTTATTAACCAGCTGAGCCACCAATAGGATTCCATTTCATTCCATTCCAGTTTTCAGGAAAAGTGATTTATTTTTATATAAAATATACGGATCGGGTAGTGACACTGCTTCCTGGCACATACTCGAAGTATCGGACCTCGTAGAGACAAAGCCTAAAATAAGCAATTAGATAATTAAATAAAATAAGTAATAAAACGGGACAAATAACAGAATACTTATAAGGCCACTCCTTTACACTTTTATTTTAATACATAATGATAGACTATCTTTTTTGACTGCTGCATTTAGGGGTCACTGTCTTCAAACCACACATCATAGCAGGCCTCGCTACCATATTGTAAACCTCACCTTTTATGCTTGCTGGTATCCATCTGTTGCAAATCGCCACTGACACTTATTTCCACCCACTCCACCCCTTTCTGCACTCTTTTCTTCACTCCTCTTGTGCACTGTCCACTGCTTTAGATGGTTTACCTCAGGTACTTAAACTCATTTTCCTTCAATACTTTTACTCTTTGTAGCTTCATAGTTACACCTCTCTGTCTCATTAACAAGTATGTATTCTGTATTTTTGCTACTGATTTTCATTCCTCTTCTCTCCTGTGCATACTTCCACCTATCCGGGCTCCCTTCCACCTGCTTCTTGCTCTTACTACAGATCACAATATTGTCTACAAACACCATAGTGCACAGAGACCCCTGCCTCACCTCATCTATCAACCTGTCCTTCATCAATGCAAACAAGAAGGGACTCAGAGCCGATCCCTGATTTAATCCCACCTCCATCTTTGACCCATCTGTCACTCCTATTGAACACCTCACCACTCTCTCACTGTTCTCATAGGTTCTGCACCACACACACATACTTACTCATAACCTGCCACTTGTGACTTCCTCATCCAGTACCACAGTTTCTCACTTGGCACCCTATCATATGCTTTCTCTAAATCCACAAAGACACAGTGCAGCTCCTTGTGACCTTCTCTATACTTCTCCATCATCAATCTCAAAGCAAACTTTCTCAGCCTTTTCCATTACTGCTGTATTTTCGTAGTCATCTGCCAATTCTTCCTTACCACCCAGAGCCCGTCTCAACTCTTCCCTGAATTCTGTGCAGCATTCTTCCTTCTTCAGCTTCCACCATTTCATCCTTTTTCTCTGCAGCATAGAAAGTAGACATTTGATTCTAAATCTGAATGCATCTATGTGGACAGAGTTTTTTTTGTTCCAGTTAGTTTGAAATAAACTCTATTCAGTGTTACTAAATCTTTGCTCTAGTTTAATATAACTGGTTTAAGCAGAACTATGCAGGAGATATACATTTATAAACCAAAGAAACATTTTTCCCTAAGTGTAACAAAGCTTTCTTATTAAAAAAAAGTTTTCCAGCCAACTTCTATGGAAGAAACAATGAAAGGAAATAGTTCCTTTTAAGCGGGGGAGTCTTGGACCACAGATCTTGGACTGAATTTTCCACGGAGAGACACCGTTCTACTAACTGTTATGTTCATCAAATGAGTTCAGATAGCCGTTACCTTATGCGTTTGTCCCCGTGTGCATTTGTCAGCTTGTCATCATGCAGTCCCGAAGGCACGCACTGCAGCGGAAACTGCAACAAAAAGTATGTGTCACCACAAAAATTAAAAATACAGTCATGGTGTGCAGCTGGGGCCAAGATGAAGGTCTAGTTTGAAGAGTGCTGTGTCAAGGTCATAAAATGTAAGCGGGCGAGTTGACACACGGACCCTTCCCACCTTTTTCCTCACTGTAGTTTTTTCGTTTTTTTAATAGTGAAATTTACAGCTCCCCCTTTTTATTTGCTGTATGAACAAAGTTGCGATTTATTTTGGCACACCAGATACAATCTTAGGCCATTTTATTAATATAGTGTCAACTCCCCACAGGAGGTATGTTTATCTGATGTGTAAATCTATATTTTTAAAGGTGGGTGTTGTCTGAGAACTCGTTTACATCTGAGTAAGTAAGTAACGTTTATTTATTAAGCACTTTTCATAGACAGGCCGTCACAATAATCTAAACGCGATGACACAAATGCATGAACATTTTTTTCTAATTCAGCTGAGGAGACCATATGTCGCAGTTCAGAAATGATCCTTAAATGAAAGAAACAGGAACGAGACAGAGAGTTTACATGTGAGTCCAGGCCCAGAGAAGAATCAAATATTATTACTCCAAGATTTCAAATATAATAATAATTCTATCCAGTTTTAAATCTAGCCCAGGATTCAAAGCAAATGGACTTGTGACAACAGCACCTAAATTTAGATGTATGACAAAGTTTGGCTATAAGTTTGTGTGACCGGCGTGTTCCTGCGTTGTGTCTAACAATAAAGGTAAAAGAACAAAGACCTCCAAGTCATTCATTTGCCCACTCCAGCTCCTACACCCCAAAGCAAATAGTTGGGAAAAGGATTAGCTCAACCCACCACAACTTCCAAGCTAGCAAGAACGACGTATTTATGTTAGCGTTAAAGGTGCCTAGAACACATATGTGGCACACACACACACACACACTACACCTTTACAGGATCTGACAAGACAGGCACAATGATGACAGGAATTTAACTAAAATAACAATCAGAAACATCAGGGTGGATAAATATACATTATATACGTGTTGTACAGTGTCTGGAAAAAAATGACACCAACCTCTCCCACAGGGGAATTGTAGAAAAGGGGAGAGGCCAAGGGGTATTTATAGGGGTAGCACCAAAGAAGAAGAAGAATGAGGAGGGGCTCTAACTGATAATGAATATATTTACAGGCTTGGAAGTCCTAACAGTCAGGCATAAAAGGAACAGTTTGGGTTTAGAACACATAACTAAATGTAATTTATGACCGGGTTACATTTGCAGTAGTTTGTAAAACTGGCACATAAGCATGGAGATTTTCCTGGAAACTCCCCTCCTTTTTCTTGCTGCTGCTGCTGCTCCTGCTGACCTTAACTTTGAAAACAAAACAGTCACCCTCACGGCTTTCTAATAGCAACGAGCCTAGCAGCCTAATACTGTAAGTCCATCACCCAGTAACTGAGTGACGTCTGTTTCACTTCCTTTCTCTGTTATTTCTGGATATGTGTGTTTGTGTGCAGAACAATCAACTTCATGATGCAGCTTTGCTAAGAGGAAATACTGGCCCACTGTCCACTGAGATGTTTTTAACCTGCTACAGAGCAGAATAGCTCTGTACTGTGAAGTGCGTAGAGTCAATATGGAGTTACTACCTAGTAGATGTTTTGTTGGGATTTGACTGTCAGCCTGACAGAAGCAGACGTCCTTCATCGATGGCCAGTTTTGAAAGAAATAACAAAATTCTCCTTGATTTGGTGCAACAGCCGGGTAACAACTTGTGTGCTGACTGTGGAGCTCCTGGTGAGTACACCTCGACACACTCAGGTTTAATTTATAGATTAGCACTGATAGATTTTTATTTATTTATTTATTTTTTTACTTTCTTTCCAGAATTTTTTTTAACCTTATTTCACTGTATAACAATTGGTAATAGACAGCCCTTCTAAGTCTTGTGCTTTATTTAGTTAACAATACCGTGTCCAAAATATTATTTTATAAGTAAAACTCTGTAATAAACTCTCAGAAAGAGAAGAGAAAACTGCCGTATAGGGTGGTATGACCTTGTTGTTCCTCCTTTTTTTCCACCACTTTTCATCATCACGTCACAGGACAGTTAATACAGTGTGTATATGTGAAATGAAGACAGAGGTAGTAGCGTAAAAGACAAACAATGCTTCGTACGCTTCTTCTTTCGCCTGTTTATCCACTTTATAATTGTCCAGAAAAGAAGCACTTTATAATCTTTGTATATTATGGTGATTAGGCAGCACATATAACCATTTTTTGCACTATATTTAGTGTTTATAAAATAAACACTGTGCTCCTTTTCGCTCACAGACCCTGACTGGGCTTCTTACACTCTCGGCGTCTTCGTGTGCCTGAACTGCTCGGGGATGCATCGTAATCTACCAGCAGTCAGCAAAGTGAAGTCCATACGACTGGATCATTGGGAAGATTCACTTGTAGAGGTATTTTTATTTTTAGCACGTATTCATATGGTTAATTATGTATTTATTCGTGTTCTGTCAAATTTAGACATTTTCCTTTTAGTATATAAATTGTATTGGATACCTTTAGATTTCTCTGATTTTCATTGCCCACAGTTCCCTCTGTTATCCCTCCGCTCCCTCCGCTCCCTTCATTCATTCATTCTTCATTTTAAAACAAATCCTTCTAGTTTGAGTTCATCATGAGTAACCAATATTATCTTGCTCTAACCTTTATTTTTAACTCTCACATTGTGCGGTTTCAGTTCATGCAACAGAAGGGAAATTCTGCCGCCAAAGCTATTTTTGAGAAGTGCGTCCCGATCTTTTTCTACCAGCCACAACAGAAAGATTGCGTGTAAGTGACTCGCACTGCACTTGGCACCCATTCACTTCATTATCTCAACGGAAGTGGGAAGTAGTGACAACAAACGGTGTGCTTAGTGAATGGGAGTAGTCATGTTTCTCAGGTAGAAAGAGGAACAGTAGAGAAGCATAAAGGCTCGGTGCATCAGTGACAGGTCTACACATTTTCACGGACTTTGTTTTCAGCGTTCTTAAGGATCAGTGGATCCGTGCCAAGTACGAAAGACGGGAATTCACAGGAGAAAACGTCTACTTTCAAAAAGTGTACAGTGCAGGTAATTATCCTACCATTATTTTAACAAAACAAACAAACAAACAAAAAATAACCCCTTCCTAATCAACAAAACTTTGACAACTCAGCATTTTTCCCCCAACAAAGTCTAACATGCAGTTTATTTGCTTCACCTCTTCGAACTGTTTATTACTCCAGAACTGTTTGAGGCAACACTATGGAAGAAAGGCAAAGACAGCAAGCAGTTCCTTAAAAGCACCTTCCTGCTCTCACAGAAAGACTTCACCCTCAGATACTTCATCAAAGAGGATGTGAGCAGTTCCTTAGTCATAAGACCGTTTTGTTTACAGCTGTATAAGCATTCTTCAGTTGACTCCAGCCAAATGCCTCTTTTTCTAATCTTCCTCAATCTTCTCATTAAAACCAAGTGCAAGGTTCCCAAAGCTGTCATCAACATGAAGGATCTGAATGCGGTCTTCCAGCCGGAGAAGATTGGTCATACTAACGGTTTGCATATCTCCTATGTGGATGATGAACGCTCAAAGAACCTTTTTGTGTACCATGAGGACGGGCAGGTGAGGGCATCGTCCCAGATGTACCCTGTATGCTCTTTTCCATCCCTCATTCACAGAGTTACACCTCATTTAAGACAATTCCTTGTCCTGACATCCTCTTCTATGTCTATGATCTCTTACAGGTGATTGTGTCTTTTTTCAATGCTATTCGGGCAACACGTTTGGCATACCTCCTGAAGAAAAACCCCACTCTTCAAGAAAAAGACGTGAGACAAACTTTCATTAGGTCATCAGCTATTTAAACCCCTCTTACTTCAAGCTAGTGATGTTTATCCTCAAAAAGCCGCTAAGTAAAGTCATACGACCTCAAGTCATACTTCACACATCAAAAGTTTTCCACGCAGAAATTTCCACTTTAATGGCTTTCTGTTCACGAAAGTGTGCAGATTTTTCAAGGCCTCTACCGAAGCCGTGTCTAATGTTCTTTTTAAAGTTTACACTCATATTTGCAAGTCTTTGTTACTAATGCAGCAGCTTTTGCTCACTGATTGTTTTAAAATGACCTTTCACACCCAAGAAAGCTGCTGCTGAACCACGAGTCTTCTTTTTTTTTAAGCACCACTTTTTTTTCTAAAATATTTTTTTTAACTTGGCAATTGAGAAAGCTCCTTTGTCTTTATTGTACTTAATATCCTCTTTAAAAGAAGCACAGGCCAGATTTAAGACTTAGGTCCATTAATATTTGGACAATGAACCCGTTTTTTCAACCAAACTGTCAGGACATAATAGAAGTGCAGACTTGCATCTTTTTTAAAAATTGGTGTAGCAAAAAAAAATTGTATGAACTGTTTAGGAATCACAGCCATTTTTATACATAATGTTTTCAAATGTTCAAAAGTAATCGGGCAGTTGACTGAGGAGCATTGGCATGGCTAGGCGAGGCCTTGTTACTCCATGACAAATATTGTAAGAGAGGAAGGTCATCATCGACCAGCAAAGCTAAAATAAACCCATCACACAGATAGTAGGAGTGTCCAAATCAACAATCTGATTCATTGTTTATCGTCCTGAAAGACCACAGAAGATTTTCATGGTTAAAAAAAACATGCATACAACTTCTAACCAAGTCAAGAACACCTGCCAGGGCTCGCCGTAGTCAAAAAGCACGTAAACACAGAGCATTTACAACAATGTGTGAAACACTGAAATTTGAATGATGGGAATAAAAAAGTATGAAGAGAAAAAAAAGGAAGTGATCGTGATCTGGAGCTTCTCGAACCAACAGAGTTACATGTACATGTACTAAATACAAAAGTGAAGGCAGACACACCCACAAACAGGAAGCAACTGAAGGAACCTACATTGAAGGCCTGGGCCAGCATCTCAAGGGGAGGAGACAAACATTGGTGATGTCCTTGTTCATGATTGTCAGACTTCAGGCAGTGATTGTCATAGAAATACTGAAATCAGTCCACATATTTAATTTGATGACGGCCGGTTTGGTTATTTTTGAGCATCTGAAAATGTAGGACCTTATATAAAAATAACTGTAATTCCTAAATGGTTAATTAAAATGTTTGTAATATTCTTTGAAATAAGGCTGAAAGTCTGCACTATAATCGTGTGTTGATTGTTTGATTTAAAAGTTACTGTTGTGGCGTGCAGAGGCAAATACAAAGGAAAACAAGTGAAATGCCCAAAAACCTGTGGACTTAACTGTATCTGTGTTATGAAAAGCATGACTGAATTAAGCTGATGCTCCTGCTGTTGTTGAGCTCAGAGTATTTGCTTGTGTTTCTTTGCACAGTTAAAACACCAGCTAACAGCACATTGCCTGAAGGAGGGATACATGGAGAAAACCGGTCCGACGGTCTGTGAACTATCTGAAATTTTTAACTGAATTTACTGGATCTACTTATTTTTAGTTTAATTGCCTGACTAATTGGATTGGTGTGTTTATATGTGTTTTCAGCAACGGGAGCCATTCAAAAAGCGATGGTTCACGCTGTGCTCAATGAACAGAAAGCTTCTATACTTTAAATCTCCACTGGTAATGAACAGAGATGAAGAACAGAGATCTTTGTGTTGCTCATATCTTTGTGAAAATTAATTCCCTAAATAAATAAATAACTCCAGAAAATAAAAACAGAAAAAAATTGTGGGTTTTTTTTTCTTGTGCTCATAAAATACAGTGAATAATCATAATAACCATATTTAGTTGTACCTTGTTTTTACACTGTTAGGATGCTACAGAGCTGGGTGCTGTCTTCATCGGCACAGAGAGCCACGGCTACTCTGTTTCAGAAACCAGCAGCCGCAATGCGAGGGGAAGCCGGTGGCGCTGCGGGATCTCGCTGGAGACTCCAGACAGGCAGTTTGTTTTTATGTGTGAGCAGGAGCAGGAACAGAGCGAGTGGATAATGGCTTTCAGAAAGGTCATCTCTCAACCCATGACACCAGAGGACTACGCTAGTAGGAATTTGTTGCCCTGTGTGTTGATAAAATGCATCAACTTTGCTCCTTTGGTTGTGAAGCATTCCTAATTCTTTCTCTCTTCGATATACAGATGAGGCCAACCTGAGGAGAGGAAAATGAATCGTTTCCTTGTTTGCAAGAAAATTTAAATACCCTTTGGAGACAGAACAGACTTGAATCTTTTCTCCACCAAGATGCAACTGAACCTTTCAGCGTGGCTAGAAAAATAATTACAGACAGGACCACAGACCAGCTGACCACAGACTGACTGAAACATTACTGTCTACAATGTGGAAAAGCTACCGTCACCGCAGAGATGTTGTTTCTCTGTAATATCCATGCACATTAAAAGCAATGTCTCCTGGTTTTGATGCACTTTTGTTGAAATTAATGTCAGTGTTCTTTTGTAATATGTTATAAAGTCACTGAAACCAGACATAAGACAGAAATTTCTATTTTGTAAATATTTTGTGTTTTGTTAACTTTAATGTACTTAGACACTTTTTTTGTTTTTTTAGCTGTCTTGGAATTTCTCAAACTCATAATTTAAATAAACTTGATAAATAACTGATTTTTCCTTTTTTGTTAACCAGTTGTTGGGGAATACGTGCTGGCTTTCTTCCTAGTCAGTAACATATGTGCCTCTATCGAGATGTTTTGATTATAAGTGGCAGGACCCGCCAAGACCAAATGGAAATACCATAAGAACCACCAGGCCCACATATCACTATTTATCAATGAGTTTACAGTAATTTAGCTGTTAGGCTTAAAGAAACACCTACTGTACTTTACACTCCATCTTGAAAGCTCATTTAATAGTAAAATATAATATTAATTTTGTGTGAAGATTTCAATCTAAAAGTTTGATTCCTCCATACACAGCGCACAAAGATATCCCACATTAGGCTAGTAGGTGTATAGTGCTGTGTAAAAGTCCTGACCCACCCCAAGGAGCCACACTTTCTTTTTTTTTTGTGGTTTTGAGCAATAGTCTTCTCCTGACTTTTTAAAGTTTTTCTTTTCTTCTTTTTGTTTTTACTCATTTTCAGTCAACTGCATATACCTGACAAATCAGCAAAGAAGCTATTTTAAATTGTATCTGTAGGTACTTCATTACTAGCAGCATTTAAGAAAAACACATAATTTGTTCCCATTTCTCTGGTTGGGTTTGTGAAAAATGCCAAAGATAACACAGTTTGATAGACATAAAATAGTTTTTTCTTTCTCTATAGCAAATGAACCATATCTGAAAGCCACGTTCTTAAGAAATAGAGCATACTTGTTATTAATCTCTGTCTCTCTTCCATAGCCTGTCTTTTATCCTGTCTTCCTTCTCTCTCCCTAACTGGTCACAGCAGATGGCTGCCTGTCCCTGAGCCTGGTTCTGCCGGAGGTTTCTTCCTGTTAAAAGGGAGTTTTTCCTTCCCACTGTCGCCAAAGTGCTTGCTCAATTTGATTGTTGGGATTTCTCTGTATGTATTATTGTAGGGTCTACCTTACAATATAAAGCGCCTTGTGGTGACTGTTGTTATGATATGGCGCTATATAGATAAAATTGAATTGAATTAAATAGAAATAGGAAAAATATCAAGCAATGACCTGAGACAGGATGTGAGAGATACACCTGGCCTTGAGTTGATCCATCTACCCTTTAATGAAGCTTCATCAGAAATGGTTTCAGTGGAAGAGTGGAGAAAACTGTCCTGTCCTGAATGGGGAGAAAAGACTGAGGTATGCCAAATTATACAAAGAGTGGACTGAAAATCAGTATCTTAATGTTTTATAGAGTGTTGAATTCAAGGGCAAAATAGCCCAAAGTACCTCAATAAGTGCGTCTCTCTCTCTCTATCTCTCTATCTCTCTTTATATATATATATATATGCTTTACCTGTTTTTATTTTTTTTAATAAAAACATATCCTCCACTCCTTTAATGTCTCAAACTTGCACGTGCTGCTTTTAATTTCCTTGCCTCCAGATGGCGCCTTTTGACAGAAATTCAAAGCTAGAGGAAAAAGTAAGGTCGCTCACTCTTCTCTAGTTTCCCCGTACTAAAAAAATATTGCAGTGCTCACACCTGTCTTAATTCAAAGCCGCAGATTAATGTCGCCCTTCTTTGTCGAGTAGATGAGGGATACGTTTTTTTTTTTTACCTGACTTTTGTTTACGCGAGCTCATCTCGGCTTTACGCACTCAGCTGACCCGAGGAGGGGCGTGGCCGAGAGCTAGCAGCAGACGGCGTTGTAACAGTCAAGTTTGTGTGGTTATCTGGTGTGAGCTCTCTGCTCGCTGTGTGACCGTCTGCACGGTAGAGTACAGTTAGAAAGAAGGACTTCGTGGGGGGCATCCTGGGCATCTGACGGTTTGTAGGGCTCTCTCTAACCGTGTGGAGTTTGAAGCTGAGCGAACCGGGGCTGAAATGCGAACGTAGCTGTTAGCAAGCGAGCCAGGCCGCGGAGAAGTGGTTGGCTGTATCCTTCATCCAGATAAACAGGAGCATAAATGTTGCACGCAGACCGGTCTGCCGACGTGGTTGACGACGCCGGGGAAGATGCGCAAAGACGTGAGGATATTATTAGTGGGAGAGCGTAAGTAAGGCTTTAGATAAAGCTGTGTTTGCAATGTGTTCGTTGACTGCAGACTCAGCCATTTAGTGCACCTTTGAATTGCACTGCTGCTGCCAGACAGCTGGACATGTGATGCTGAGCAGTGTCTTCATCGCGATGAGCTCTGTATTTGTTTTTCAGGCCACTCGTCCTGCAACTGCTTTGTGCTTTAGAGGTCCTTGTTTGGAGAATATTTTCAAAATGCTATTCCCCACTGAAGCTTTAATTTTTTAAATTTCTTTTCTATTATTCAGCTAACCTCAGTTTACCACTTATCATGCACAGTCTTGATGGTATTCCAATCTGGTTGCCCTACTTTCACATGCATACTACAGTGAATTCACTGCACTTTGCAGAGATGATCTTTACGGCTAAACCAAAGAGGTCAATAAAGGGAAAAAGTGTTGTGTAATATATATATATATATATATATATGTGTGTCTTCTATTTTTTATTGCAAGAACTGTTTATTGTTATTTCTTTCTGATTTTTATCTGTCTGGTTGTCATCTTTAAGATTAAGAAGAAATGACAGACTTCCAAAGTTGCTCCCATAAAGTGGGACATCTGCTGTCCTCAGAAACGAAGGCTAAAATTGACGGGGCACACATCTAACCTATTTTTTCCTAAACATCAACAGAAACGTGTCTCAGTATTAATTAATAAGTTGTGCTTATCACTATCAGTAACGAGGGTTTGCTAAATGCATTAAATATGTCACTTAACTGTCTCCCTCTCTCTATCTGCAGCCAAGGTGGGGAAGACCTCTCTCATCATGTCACTGGTCAGCGAGGAGTTCCCAGATGTGGTATGAATACATTCCTGTTATGCCAGAAACTTAATCACTTAATGTTACTGTACCCATCCGGGATTAAATGTGCACACCATCACCTTGCATTGATTTGACTGTGCTATTTAACCTCTGTAGTCAGCTGTAAACATCTCTGTGTCCCAGGTTCCCTATCGAGCAGAAGAAATTACAATACCAGCCGATGTCACACCGGAGAGAGTTCCCACACACATTGTGGATTACTCCGGTATTTAAAGGACCATTACGTTGTGTTTGTGTGTGTTTTTAATAAAGATTTAAAGTGTTCTTGTTTTACTTGAGCAAGCTCATCTTCCCTCCACAGAGGCTGAGCAGACGGATGAGCAGTTATTTCAGGAGATTTCCAAGGTGAGTCTGTGGATTTTTGCTTTGCTCAGTGAAAAGTGTTCGGGTTCATGTAAGAGCTTAATGCTCATGTGTTGATCTGTCCTGTAGGCAAATGTGATTTGCATTGTCTACGCTGTCAACAACAAGAAGTCCATAGAGAAGGTGAGCTCCTCTGCTGCCAGAATTTCCATATTTAGTTTGTATATCAGCTGAACTGCATAACATGTAAGACTCTGCTGTGACAGCATGATACTCAAGAATTGGGTACCACGTCTCTCTGAATGGAGGAAATCTTTTATCGTATCTACTTGTGTTTTCTTAGGTGACGAGCCACTGGATCCCCCTCATTACAGAGAACACGGACAAGGACAGCAGGCACGTAAAGAAATATTCTGGGTTTTTGTTTTTTCATCAAATAGAAGAGAAGGGGATCTGATTCTGAGTTTGTGCAGTTGTGTGTGACAGGACAGTTGGCTCCAAGATATTATGTCCCGTAGCAGGAAGCCAAACAGGGACATTTTCAAGTAGAGGTTAATGTAATGACCTGCATTCTCTGGAGGATTCGGGCC
>VUQR01012873.1:15048-26626 GCA_015108515.1 Hemichromis elongatus | reverse complement strand
GCTGCTCTGCTGAGGCAGCGGGAGGAATAAATGTCCATCAGGGAGGGGAGAGGGCAGCCGATGATCTTTTGTGCTGTCTTGACCACACTCTGAAGCCTCACTCTATCCGCCTTGGTGCAGCTGCCGTACCATACCGTGATGCAGTAGGTTAGCAGGCTCTCAATGGACGAGCGGTAGAAGGTCAGCAGCAGGTTGGAGTTGAGCTTGTACTTCCTGAGGACTCTCAGGAAGTGCAGCCGCTGTTGGGCCTTCTTGACAACCGCTGAGATGTTGTCTGTCCAGGAGATGTCAGCAGAGATGAGGACACCAAGGAACCGGAAGGTGTGGACCCTCTCCACACGCTCCCCGTTGATGTAAAGGGGGGCTAAGTCAGTGCTGTGTCTCCTGAAGTCAACAATGAGCTCTTTGGTTTGTTAGTGTTCAGTGCCAGGTTGTTTTCTGAACACCATGCTGCCAGCTTCAGGACTTCCTCTCTGTAGTCTGCCTCGTCTCCCTTTGAGATGAGTCCGACTACCGTGGTGTCATCAGCAAACATGCTGTCGTGGGTGTAGAGAGAATACAGGAGGGGGCTCAGCACACAGCCCTGTGGGGAGCCGGTGCTTAGTGTGCGAGTGGAGGAGAGATGACGGCCGAGTTTTACTGTCTGGGGCCGGTTTGTGAGAAAGTCCTTTATCCAGGCACATGTGAGAGGAGGGAGGCCAAGAGTGACCAGTTTGGTGATGATAATAATAATAATAATAATGGTTTGCATTTATATAGCACTTTACAATTCCACTATTCATTCACTCTCACATTCACACACTGGTGAAGGCAAGCTACAGTTATAGCCACAGCTGCCCTGGGGCAGACTGACAGAAGCATGGCTGCCATATCGCACCCCTCTGGCCAACACCAGTAGGCACACTGGTACGGTAAAGTGTCTTGCCCAAGGACACAACAACCCGGATAGAGAGCTGGGGGATTGAACTGGCAACCTTCCGGTTACAAGATGAGTGCCCCAACCCCCTGAACCACGGTCGTCTATTTAACATTAAACATACTGTGCATCACTATAAACTTAAACATGCTGATAGATATGTTCAGGAAAGAATTTCCTTTATTTCAAGTTTCATAAAACGCAACAGAAACTTTTAAAATTAAAATTAAAATCACAAGAGCCAAATAATCATCAATAGTACACTGTCGAGCGGTCACAAGATCTGAGTCACTTACACTTATTCGTAATGTTAATAAACAGGTTGTATCTGATCGACTTTCTCTCTCTCTCTCTCTCTCATACACACACACACACACACACACACACACACACACATAAAGACACTAGCATCAAGATATGCTTGAGCTGCAGAGGATGTCTGGTTTTACAGCTGCAGGACATCGGTGAACTATGTAAATTAATTCCTGTCGATTTAATTGCTCAGTACACTTAAGGGATGTAATTTACCTGTGCCAGCAACATATTTAACCGCCCTCCCTCCTTATTTGTTCAAAGTTAACTTCACTAAAACTTCACAGTGTTCATTATGCTGGGTCTACGGTGTGCACTGACAAAAAAAACAGCGCCTTGAGCTGCACACCTTCAACAGCTCATCCAGTGAACAGAAGTAAACACGGCTCTGTGTGATGGATACAGAGTCCCTGATACGTGAACACAGAAGGGAACAAAAAGAAATGCTGGCAGACGGGCAGCTGAAAAGACCCAAGTGACAGAAATACGAACCGGATCAGGGCAGAGGCTTAAACAAATCATAAACAACAAGAGTCAGCGTAAAAGAAGCAGCTGGTACAATAATGTAGAACAAGAGGAGGAAGACACAACTGAGGGCAATAACATGTACCAGTGTGCACAAGGCCAAATGTGGGATATAAGATAGAATCAGTTGTACCTCCTGGGTGCACGTGTAATTTTATCATTTTTCTCTAAAACATTGTATTAGAAGAGACACAAATACGGTACAACATGCTGGCTTTAAAGTAAAGAAACAACTCCTTGGAGACAAAGGAGAGAAACTACTAGTATGAGCCTTTCAGACTTTCTTGTTTCAGTTGTCAACAGTTAATAAAATGACTCTGAAAATGTTGTCCACGTGCATCAACCTTTGACACCATTAGATTAAAAACCAGTTTTCGGTGCAGTGCTCGTAAGTGTTCCTCTTTTTCAAATCAAACTACTACGTACTGAAAAAGTATGCTAACCATAGTTCAATCAGACCTTCCTGTAAGCCTGCACTTTAAATTTTGCAAATGCATGTCATTTTCCCCACAGATGTACTCAGAGGAGGGTGTTATTGGCAAGGAAGCTGAGTGTCATGGAGCCTGCATGTCAGACAGGCTGACTGGTTCTCCAAAAGTTTAGTTCAGAAGAGAAAACACGAATGTATTTTCAAGATTCAGCCACTAGATTGGTTAAAACGAGAGCGAAACAGTATGTTTAACCTTATGCCTTTTCAGCTGGGAATTTGTTTTATTTCCATTAATTTGAGATCCCTGTGTCATTTATCTGTAAAATCATAAAATCATAAATAATGACAAAACTATTAAGTACCCATCACCCTTAAAAAATGACCTATTGTTAAACCATAAATTACGTTATTGCAGCTCCTTGATTGGAGTCATTGAAAGAAAACAGAAAGGTGCTTTACGACCTTTTGAGTATGTTTTAGCATTATTTTTAGCAACCCTGTGCTGCTTCTACCTTGAAGCCTCCCACTGTTGGAGGTGGCGTTGGTTACACGATTTGCTGTCCTGTGTGGGAGCTTTCACTCTCTGCACTGTTGGTGCTTAAGTGCAGCAGGCACGCTGGAGATTTAGCTGTGTGGGTTTTATCTGTCACCGTGCCTTACAGGCAAGCCGGCACAACATCAACTTTAGTTCTGCGTTTTAGACTTTGAAGAGACCTGCGTTGGCTGAGAAAAGAATTGATCTCACTGAGAGTACAATATGATCACAATGCATACACCTCCACTCTGCAGGACCCTCCATGTGTCTCAGAGACTGTCGCAGAAACACCTTAGCTCATAAAGGCGGTTCAGAGTTGCTGATCTGCTTACTGCGGTGTATAATGTCAGTCAGGCTCTTGTTGACTTCCTGTCTCTAATGTAATAAAAGTCTAGAAACAAAAGAAATGAAACAGCTTTTTACAGTTGAAAATAAACTGTGGCTTCTACAAGCACCCCAAAAAGTTTCATATACAGTCATGTCTAAAAAATCAAGTTTTCACAGAACTCTTTGTAGTACAATTACAAGTACAATTACTTCAACTACTTACTACTTTAATGGGAATTAAAAGTCTTAGGATCAGGTTGGCAGTACTAATAAACTGCACTTGATTATATGATCATCAGCAACCTCTACGTATAAAAGCAGGTGTGTACATACAATACCACAATCCTCCCAGGAGTGGACATCCCAGAACATTCACTCCAAGGTCAGACTTTGAGCAATGCTCAGAGAAACTAGTAAAAAACCCAAAAGCTATAATCTCAAACTCTACAGTCCTCAGTTAGCATTTTAATGCGAGTACAATTAGAAAAAAACTGGACATGTTTGACTTGTCTGGAAGGGTTCCCAGATCATGGCGACAAGGCTTAGGATTGTAAAGTTGCCCCTGAACAAACCACAAGACTTCTGGAGCAATATCATTAGCACAGATGAGATCAAAACGGAAAAGTCTAGCAATAATAACAAACCACATTTGGTGAAATCCAAAAACACAGTATATCAGCACAAACAACTCACGCCAGTGAGGATGATTTGGGCTCATTTTGCAGCCACAGGTGCTGGGCACCTTGCACTCCTTGGATAAAATAAGAACTCCTCCACATATTTAATGATCCCAAACACAGCAGCAGTTCTACATCAGAATATCTGAAAAATAGAGACTAAGAGGCTTTGTAATGGCCCAGACAAAGTCCAGATTTGACCTTGACTGAATTGCTGTTCCAGAGCTTAAGCGAGCTGTGCATAAACAAATGCCAGCGAAGAAGAGTGGGCCAAAATTCCTCTCAGATTAATAAAGTCAAACATCAATCAATTCCTTTAGGCTCTTATTGCTAAACGTTGATTCAACAAGCTACTGAAATATGGCGTGTACTTCGTTTTTCACAGGACTGTGCAGAGTCTGAACCTGGTAAATGCAGTTTGATGTTTGTTTGAGAATCTTAATGAACAAAATCATATTAAAGATGCATTCCGATTGCTGCAGTGTGTAATTTATTCAAAGAAGACCGCTTTATTGATCTATCGAGGCAGCTTGGCCTGGATAGATCAATAAAGAGTAAATCTGATGTATAGTAGATTCTGTAGCTTGGAAAATGTTGAACTAAGGTTTTGGCAAAAGAGAGACGTTACTGAGATCATAAATCCAGAGAAGCGAAGGGTAATTTTCTAATGGACTTCTATTTAATCACCATTTTCAGGAATGTAAATTTGAGGCACTTCTCTTTCAATCCTGGAGGCCACATCTCTCTTTTATATACAGCCTCTGGGTGTTCCTTATTTTACGACTGCAAGGCGTCTATTCTGATCTCTGAAGAGCGGCAACAATTAAGGATTCCCAAACTAAAACCAGCATGGAATCAGATAAACACCAGGTGGCTTTGTCTTGTTTATGGTTAAAAAGGTTGTGATTACAGCTAAATAAGATAAATGCCAGTACTGATAAGAGAGCACACTAGCAGTCCAATATACGCCCTTAATTTTGCAGAACTGTAAAAACATCCAAACACTTCCTGAATTTAATATGAATTCTTATATAAAAAACTGTTCCTGGGCATAATTTGTTGGATCCCAGGTTGTTCACGGATATCCGACATGACTTACATTTTGACGAAGGGGTCAGAGTAGCCGTTGGAGTCCATGGCGGCCAGATGGGCACAGCGTATGATCCCAACCAGCAAGCAGCCCTTCTCCGTGTTATAGCACAGTGACACCAGGATGCGGCCACGCTGGGGACACAAGAAGCTACAGTGTCAGACAGAGCACCTGTTTCCACTCTGATATTTCCCTCTTCAGCGAATAACCACAGCGGGAAATCCTGCGGCCGGGTCAGCAAAGTTTCTCAAAACACTTGAAACACTTTCACCGTGTAGCGTATAGCGTGTTAGTCTAGAGGTTTGGAATTAAAGCTCATAATTAAAGGTCTTATCTGGGCCGGACAAAATGACACTGCTGCCTTCTCCTTTTAATCTCCAGGTTGAACCGTAAGTCGAGTCTAATCAGAGACCAAAAGCTATTAAGCCTCCGTCTCTGGAATCACAAAGAGACGTGAGATAATCACCACCAGGGGAGAAGAAAAAAAACACTGGAGTGGCAGTAGTACTGGTGTAAATTACAAACTGTATCTTCTCTATCAAAGGTCATGCCTTAAACACATATACTGATTAAAAACATAAAATTAAACTTCCTTTAAGATTGTGGAAGTAGATGACAGATTAGGACTGCTGGAAGGATAAATTGCATGAGACATGGGAGATTAATAGGACACTACAGTGGGTCATGTTTTACTTAAAGAAAATCTTATAAAAAACAATGATAATGATAAAGAGGTTGATATCATTACCTCCTCTTCTGCAACAAGTGCTCCCTGCTCCTGTGTTTGATTGTTAGTTTCTTTATTCTGAAATAATAAACGGAGAGAGAGATCACACTGCATAGTACATTGCATTTTTCTGTAACACTCTGATGTAACTCACTAATAACATTACAGTTCATAAGCACATCATTGAGATGTTATAATAAATGTGAGGGGGGAAAAATGCACCAACTGTTGGAGTTTTGAGAAAGCAATGTTGTCCCATTCTTATCTGATATAGGAGTCTCGCTCTCTTCTTTCACTTCATAAACTGAAATTCATTCATGGAATGCAGCAGCTGGACTCTTCTACTATGAAGCCATGCTGTTGTAATAGATGGAGGGCGCAGTTTCAGCAGTTTTTGCTGAAATATGCAAAAAGATGTCTGGGCGGGAGCATATGTTGCTCTAAAATGTATGTATGCCTTTCAGCATTGGTGGTGCTTTTCCAGATGCGCGAGTGCCATGTCCATAGGCATGAAGGCACTCCCACACTATCACAGATATAGGCTTTTAAACTGATAACAAACTGCATGGTGCCTCTCCTCTTTAGTCTGGAAGCCATGGCATTCAACAGTTTTCCACTTTGGCTCAGTCCATTTTGATAGACTTAGAGGAGATAGCAGTGTTTCTGGATTTTGCACACATATGTCTTCTTTTTTTGCATTTGTGGGTAACACATTTAAATTGTGTTGCATGTTGCCGAGTCCATGCAGTGATTTCTATGCCAAAATCTGTTTTTAATGCAGTGTCACCTGAGAGCCCGACGATCAGAGTCATCCAGTATTTAAGCCTCTACTCTTGCGCACAGAGTCTTCTGGTCTTCTAATGAAGCTTATGCGTAAGTTCAAGAAAGGAAGATCTATGGTCTCACATCTGGCTGCTCGGCTAAATCTAAGCTTCTCACAACTTCCGCTTTCCCACGCTGTCAGGCTGTTTGTGACATCACAGCTCTAGTCCAATCGCCTTTCTCCGCTTTAAATCTCACTGCGCATCTGTCACTTCCTTTGCAGAACCTTTCGTGCAACCTACTTCACCTAAACCTTCTTGTTATTTGAAGACCATGCACATACATAATGACTATCACATCTTGATATTTGTCCACACAGACACACACACAGAGTAATGTACACGTACCTGTGCAATTCTCTCCAGACCCATATTGTAACGTTTGCTCTCGCCTTCTTTCAGTTTCTTCAGAGCCACTCTCACCTCCCCGATGAATTCATTTCGTCCCAGTCTGTCCATGTCGCAGACGCACAGCCTTCATACATGAACGAACAATAGAGAAGAGGTGCAGGTGAGTTAGTGGCAAGTTTTCAATCACTCTTGCAACTGTGCTGCTCTGCCCCAATGACTTGAAGCAAGCAAATAATGTGCCAAATATATCCAAAGGGCATCTGAACAGTGCATCTGCAATACGAGATCAGTCCGCTGTGAGCAGCCTCATCTTCACGTGTTTTGTTTTTTATTTCTCATTGTCTCACACCCATCAGACACTAGGCCCGGGGTGCCCAGCCCCGTCCTGCAGCTTTTAGATGCATCCTTGTTCCGATACACCTGATTCAAATGAATAGCTTGTTATCAGGCCTTTGTCAAACTTGATGGCATGCTGAAGAGGTAATCAAACCATTTGATTCAGCTGTGTTGGAGTAGAGATGCATCTAAAAGCTGCAGGATAGTTTAGATTGGGCACCTCTGCACTAGGGGATATCCTGGAATAAAATCTTTAATCTCTCACACATACATTGTTTCACTGCAGACATCATGGCTTTGTTTCTGCATACAATATGAATCAATATACAGCTGTCTCTTTTCTATAGTTTATTTCTCTTTAGATGCACTCTGAATTTAAAGCGAGACAACGAAATCAATAACTTTGTCTACTGCTACAAGACTGGTTCTGTAAAATGATTCCTTCCACCCAGAGCACTTATTCAAACTGATGGTTATGTTTGATAGAAAGCGAGTTTTTCATCAGCTACAGTTGAGTCTTCACAGCCCATCGCCCGCTACAATACTCTCTCCCTCTCTCTGCTCCGATATTCCCAGAGGGACTGTAGCTGCTTCATTTCTTCCTTCACTGTCTCATTCGAAACCTCTCTCGCTCTCTCACACACACACATTCTTCACACACACCTTCCCCCTCTTCCTGTTCTCTCCCTGTCCCGCTGACATTTGGACTTTTGACATGCTGGTTCCAGTCTTTCAGTCATAACGGATGAGTATCTCTAGCAGAAGCTTCAGAACAGCTCTGACTCATGACCACGGCTGTCAGATGATTTATGTCCCTTTGCTCTGTCATACATGTAGGGTGTCTGTAATGAGGCAAAGGTTGGCGGGCAAAGTGACACCATTTCTGCTCAAAGTTTGGCTTCTTCTGTGATGATTTGTCTTTCATTTCCCCAGTTTTGTAGTTCCTATAAAACCAAACAGATGCTGGTGGAATCTGTTTAGCCTCTCGTGCCAAATTTAGTTCAGTGTTATTGATGAAATTCACCTCATGAGAGAAAAATTAGGGTTTCCCACTCATAGTGTTAAAAACAAGTAAGAAGACTGGCATTAAATGACTTTATACTGGGCTGTGAAAAAGTCTACAGCTACCATTTATACTTTGGTAAGAAAAGGGGAAATAGGTGCAGCAATGTATCAAAACATACGCAAACACAGTATATAAGGCAAAAAAAGAGCTTGTAAAATACTTGAAAATCTATTTTTGGTATGACCACCTTTATTCAACACGGCCTGAACTCTCTAAGGAAAGCTTTTGTGTAATTTGGTTAAGTATTTTCAGGAACAGTTCTCCAGGTCAACATATTAAGGGCTTCCTATTATATTGTTCTCTGTCCAGACGATCTCACTGCAAAAATTCAAAATCTTACCAAGTATATTTATCTTATTTCTAGTCAAAATATCTCATTAACCTTAAAATAAGACACATTTAGCTACAAAGTAGCACTTCAGTGAGATATATGAACTTGTTTTTAGACAGTGCATCTTAAAACTGGAAAATTTTTACTTGTTCCATTGGCAGATTTTTGGACTTATTTCAAGCAAAAATATCTTGTATTAAGTGGTGTGTTGGTGATCGGGGATGGTATTGCATCACCACTGGCTGAAATGTGGCTCCGTTGTATTTCACAGATGGTTGTACACACTCGCCCTTCTCCTGATATTGAAGATAATTTGAACTAAAATTTTTACATTCTGATTCATCTCTCCATCAGACCTGTTACCGCTCATTTTCAGTCCAGTTCTTGTGTAACTTGGCATACCTCAGCCTTTTCGTTCTTTTCCCCTTCATTAAGAACGGCTTCTTGACAGCCACCCTTCCACTGATATATTGTCTAATGAAGCTTCGGCAAACTGAAAGGCCAGATGTACCTCTCAGATCCTTTCTTAGGTCTTTGGTCCAGGTTTTCCCATTTCTTAAGGATGTCATTTTCAGATAGTCTTCATCTGCAGGTGGGTTTTATGCCTGCCACTTCTTCTTTTGTCCTCCATTTTCTACACATTTCCTGATGACACACTGCACACCATGCTGAGATATGCCACAGTATTGGTACATAAATACTATTTTATGCCTGTCAGACTTTGTAATCATTCACATTTCTTGCGATTTTACAAAAAATGATGTGTTTTCGTGACATGCAGTCGGTGTGTTTAAAGATACGAGATTGAGTTAGGTGACTATTAATGCTTGAATGATTCATAGGTCAGTATTAAGTGGCATAAAAAATAAAACTTCCTTATCAGGGTTGTCAGGTCTCTGTGTGATAACAACCAGCTAATTAAAATGAACCCAAAACCCACAGATCATATTCGAGGCAGACAAAGTCTAAAACGACAAGTTTGATCTCCTAATGAAGTCACAAAAGCAGGAGTTATTAAAGCTCTCTTCTATTACAGACATCAAACCAGTATTTAGTTTTAAACAGTTGAAGCAAAGCATTCGTGAGGTGTTGTCTCTGTTTCATGGTAGTTGAAAGTTCAGTTTAAAGCCAAAATTACGTAGCTGAGTCAGCTCCAACAAAAATATCATCACCACCCAACATCTAACACTCAGCCAGCATATATATTTTCTTTACTCCTTTATCATATTTGTACCCGACTGAATCTCATCTAAGCCACCTGTTAGGCAATCTCAGCCTCCATCTAATACCAAATCAAGCCACAAATTTATTCCTATCTGCCCACAACCGAGGACGGTGGAGGTCTGTTATGAGGCGCGGCAGAGTCATGGAGAGAGAAAGGAAAGAATGTGAAAGGAGACAGACTAGAGCTGGCACGGAAATCATGTTTGTATTCCTTTAACACACACACACCTACACACACACACACACACACACACACACAACCACGCCCCATCTCTTGATCCCCGGTTCTCACCACACCTCCACATGATCACTTTCTCTCCTGATAATTCAGAGCTTGACAAACGTTTCAGTTGTAAATGTCAGAAGGACTTTTGAAAGATTGTCCTCAAGGTATGCATTAATGTTTGACTCACCTCTTTTTTTGTGTGTGCATTAAAATGCACACAAGAGTGGAATCGCTGAAATAAGGGTCTGGATCGTGGTATCACATTATCATTCTCACTGCTTCCTAAATTATTAAAAATACCTCCTAAAGGCAGATTCACACTGCGGCAACTGATGGAGAAATTTTGGGCTTAATCCCACAATCACGTGGCCCCACAGTGATAAAACAGGCTGAGTCTGTTTCATAGTGAGAATTCAAAAGGAAGCAGATAAATCTATAGTGCAATATCAGCGCTGAAGCATGTGCAAAAATTATCTCAAATGCCTTACCCTTCCTGACAATTGTTGCGAGTCATAACCTAAATAAATAAATTGCAAGGCTGGAGGGTTTTTTTAGAGTCTTTTTTACTACAGTGGGCTTTTCACTCAAGATGAAAGCACCTTCGGCAGCCCACCGCACCAATTAAAGGATTAGCTGGTATGAGGCCAACCGTAAAGTCTGGATTGAGGATGTTAGTTATTAGTTTACTCGGCTAGTTCATTGTTAATAACAGAATGGACCTCCAGCAGCCCTTAGAGATAAAGTCTGCACACTGAAGCATTGAAGCGTTGCATAAAGGATGTAAAGAAAAAAACAATAATGCTGATACAACTTTGAGGGGTTTTTATGTCTACCAGCTATTGTCTGTCTTTAATTTAGCCGTTCCCTTTTTTTTAATTTTGCCTTAGCATAATGGTTTTATATAATCACACTTAGCACAAATTATTGAATGAAAGATGAAAAAAAGAAATAAATGGGTAAACCCACTCATAGAAAAACTCTTTTTTTATGTACTGTTCTACAAAGAGCAGCGCAGAACGAATGGACTCTCGCTCCTACTTTATCACCATCAGAAGACACAGTGCTTAAAATTTCCATAAAATCAAAGCCCATACGGGGGTTTTTTTCTGCAGTGGCCATGTAATGCATTCACATCTACTAACTATGGCTTTATGTAGTAGCTTTTAGTGGTTAAGCTATCCATTCCTGAACTAGATTCTGACTAAGAGGGATTCAAGGCAAATTTCCTTTTGCAACAGTGTCAGATTAAAAAAATGACAAAGCAGCAAAAAGCAATCATGGAAACCGTGATGAATTTGTCACAGAGGTTATCCCCACTGGTATTTTATAGCTAATCATTTCCAACCCCACAAATGCACGGGTATTATATACGTATATACCATACGTCTCTAGAGGCCTGGCATTAATATGTGTGAGAATTCATGAATATTTCATGCTGATTATGCCGTAATTTGTTCACAATCCGCTGTAACTTCTGCCAGAGCAACACGCAGCAATTACTCAATAATTTTACGTCCTCATGATTATTGCAATGTGGCTGTGTTTGAAGCAATGTGATGTTGGACAAATGCAGCATCCTCTGTTATTTTCAGCTGTTTCTGGGCAAGAAAAGACTGAGATAAGTAATTAAAAGTAAAAAAAAAAAAAAAAACCAAACAAAAAAAAAAAAGAATATCCCAAAGGT
>VUQR01012863.1:34354-46371 GCA_015108515.1 Hemichromis elongatus | reverse complement strand
GTTTTAAATTTCCCTCGATGTCGCCTGCTCTGGCCCCTGGAAGACAATTAACTATGGTTGCTGGTGTCTCTAGCTTCACATGTCTCAGAACAGAATCGCCAATTACCAGAGTTTGACCCCCGGCGGGTGTGTCACCGAGTGGGGAAAAACGGTTAGACACATGAACAGGTTGGTGGTGTACCTGGGACTTCTGTTTAAGACTATGCTTCCTCCTCACCGTTACCCAGCCCTCTTTCCCCAGCTGCTTTGGGGTTGCCGGGGAACAGCTAGCGGGGCTTACGCTAACACTAACTTCGGCTGCACCAGCTACAGGGGCCTGGCTAGCTACGGGCGTATCAATGGTGCGGAGCCGAGTCTCCAATTCGGTGATCCTGGCCTCCAGAGCTGCAAATATGCTACATTTATTACAAGTACCATTACTGCTAAAGGAGGCCGAGGAGTAACTAAACATCTGACACAATGAGCAGGAAAGTGCAGGAAGGACAGGTGAAGAGGCCATGCTGCTAGCGAGTTGGCTACGAGCTAAGCTAGCGAAACAGTAAAGACACAGTGAGTGACTTTGGCAATAAATTAGGTAGTGAGTACACAGAGAGTGTGCTTCAGATGAAGCACGTGAAGATTAAACTAGGAAAAGAAAACGGTATCTAAACGTTTTTTAATTAAATTGCTATGCAGATAAGCTACTCAAAAAACACCACTGTGTTGGAACAGGAACAGGAAGTGATACTCTACCGCAGAGAGAACGAACACCAAGTGACAGCGCCACCAACCTGGGGTGTAACCTAATATTGTTTACCCATCTAATGTCAATCACCTTAACCTTGTATTGTTATTGGTTGTTGTACTGACGAGCCAGTCAATATCACTCTTCGCTGTTATGGGTGCGGGACGAGTGGCAAAGGTTTTGTGAATCTGTGTGAATCAAGCTAAGTCCGGAGGAATATGTCGTAAGGCAACGTGGTGTGTATCATTTGAGGTCGACTACCCGTGGTCCTGATATTACTTATTTGTGATCTGCAAGAGGTAAATGAGAGTGTGTGCCATGACATTTGTGCTGTAACTAATCGTTATAGTAGTAAAATGATGTGATATGTGATGCTAGCTAGCGGCTTGCTAATTAGCGCAGCTTACCGCGTTATGTGCTGTGATACCATGCTGTATGTTTAGCACTGTGATTCTCAGTCAAAGCATGCTAATGCTAAATCGTTATGGGATAGCGTTTGCTATTGTAGCTCAATTGTTTTAATGTGTTTTGAAGCCGGTGGACGCTGTGAAAGGAGAGGGAGAGCGAGGTTTCTGCCCGGATGGACCCTGCTGATTTTCTCACCCCTGACTATCGTCACTGCTGACGAGCTGACTGTTAACTGGCCGTTTCTGATTTCCCCTCACTAACAAACTCATTGGATTCGTGAGTACTAACTGACAATAAAGTGCACATATTTTGTTTAATGCTCAGTTTGAGTGAAGCAGCCATAAGTTTTAGGCCTCACCGCACCCGAACTTCGAAACAGGCCATATTTTGCTTTCAGGTGTAACATGGACAAGTTAATGTGTGTGTGTGTGCCCACTATTACAAATTTGGTTTAAGTTGAATGATTAATTGTTTAGTTGTAACTGCAGATATTCAAAAGTTTGGAAAGCATCCTTTTAAAGGAGCGAGATATTTCTGTGACTGAAATTCTATTTGCTACGGTATTTTGTTTTGAAAAGCTTTTATTTATAACTTTCTGGAGTCCTTTTCACATTGATTTGTTTAGTTAAATTCCATTCATTTCACAAAAGTGTTTCTGTTTATTTTGTTTTATTTTATTTATTGTTTGCCAAAGTAAATACCCAGTGAGGGACATTTTGTATAAATTACAATTGTGGTGGTCCTTATTAATTCAATTAGAGGGTAACAGGTAGCATAATTAGTAGCACTATGAACCCAGGCCCAGTCTCATTGTACTATATACTCTTAGCTTTACCATAGCTACGTGGGACCTGGATTACACACAAAAGATGAACCATTTAAAGACAGAGAGGGAATAAGTCCAAGGAGAAAGAATAAAACTGAAGTTAACAAAACATGAAATAAATAAATGACACAAGGGGAGAAATATTTTGACAACGAGACAGAAGTAGAGGAAATGTTGCAATTCAGTCAATTACAAGCAGAAACTGAGATGACCTCATGCCATCATATGTTTCATCTGACTGATAAGAAACCATCAAACACAGGAGGTGGACAGAAGGAGCCGGGATTTCTGCTACAGAGAGAGGAAATGACAAAAAAAAGAGGAGACACTGGAAGAATCCAGAGGAGAAACAGCTGGAGGAGGCCGGCAGTCCTCCCTCCCACACTCGGGCTCCCAGCTCCGCCCGCGGGAGCAGTCGGACTCCTTTGGACTCCGCAGAGATCTGATAACATTTCGCTGATCTGCTGGTGGGCCGGATTAGACCTCTGCTGCTGCTCTAATCCAGCCTAATCTGTCAGCAGCCGGCCAATCACACACAGCGAGAGCTGGCGCGGCGCCTGGGTGGAGCCGCCCTCGCCCTCCTCTCCCTCTCTCTCTGAAGCATGCCAGGCTGAATGAAGCCATCTGGTCCTGATTAGGAAAATGACTCGTTTGTGGTTTTGTCTCTAAAGCTCCTTCAGCCTCTCCTCCTCCTCTGAGTTTTTATTAACGACTCAGACTGAAAAACTTTCTTTAACTCTTTGATCCTCAAACGTGAGAGCAGCTTGATGTGAAGAAACTTTATTTAAACCAGCAAATGTAACAAAGACCGTGTCAGAGCAGGAAGGAGGCCGTCTGACACTGTTCCTAATAAAGAGGCAAGGGCTAGGTCCTGGTGACGACTCAGCACGGCCGACTGCGTGAGCTGGGCCCCGTGCTGAGGCGCAGGGTCGGGGGGCCAAGCTTGACATCTACCCACGAGGCCAATGAGCTTCCTTTGAACTCATCTCCTCAGCCTCGGGGAGACGAGGAGCCGGAGTAGAGCTCTGCTCCTCCGCTGGAGTAGAGCTGAGGTGATTCAGTGTCCCTGCTAGCATACTGTAGGGGTTTCTGCCAAGCTCCCACACAAACACAAAGCAGAGGATCAAGCGTCGCCAAATATGCTTCCACACCAACTTCCTTCTAAGCCAAAGACGAGAGCGTATGATGAAGCACATCCTGCCATTGGCTTCACCTGCACAACGGCGGTGCCGAGGTAGGTATCCCCGACAAACAGTGTCCCTGATGTCAAAGCCAAGCAAACATCCGAAATGCTCTCCTACGTGTACGTCACACGATGGCGACAGTGGAGACCACAACGCTGCACTGGAGCTGAAACTGGTTTAACTCGTGTTTGATTTAAGGAAAGAAGCAGTGATGGGAGCAGGATATGGATTGATGTCAGCCTCAACATGCATCCCGCCGTACCAAAGGACATCTCATGTGTGGCGGACGAGGAAGAAAAAACAGGAGTGCCTCGACAAAAAAGAAACCCAAAGAAGAAGAAGAAGCAGTGAGGTGAAGAAGAGGCGAACAAACCACGTGAGAAGAAACCTGATCTTCGTTTTTCAAACGTCCAACTTTGTTGTGTTTCTGCTGGATGGTCATGTGATCTGAGACTGCAGAGAGCATCTGAAACCTTCTGTCTCTCACACACACACACACACACACACACACACACACACAGACTCTGTTGTTCGGTAGTACCACTGCTGGGTGATCAGAGGAATGTTAAGTACGCTGCAGCTTCAGGAGATTTTCTCTCAGACTGACTCCAGGATCAGCAAGCAGCTGAGTCACGTTTCACAAGTATGTCAGCACACACACACACACACACACACACACACTAAAAACAACAAAACTCAAAGACATTAAAGGAACCACAGCTTGAACCAACGGAGGTTTTAATCTGGATGTCCAGCCAAAGATCAGATCACACACTGATCACAGCATCAGGTTTATACTGCTTCACTGTTGTAGCCAAGCCTTTATTATGAAACCTGACATTTTATTTTGAAAACACAGTGAGCTGTACCTGTAGAACAACACGACAGCTGGACAAGCAGACAAAGATGGCCAACACACACCTTGAAACGGTGAGTGGGTGTAGGTGAGATTATTGTGACACAGCCAGGGTGTTAATGGAGCTGCACTCGAATGGTTCTATTGGTCTAATGGTCCTATTTCACTGATAGAAGTTCGTCAGGTTCGGTGGGTCTTCATCCACCCCTCCTACACGTGGGGTCCCTCAGGGATCTGTCCTGGGCCCTCTTTGTACTCTTTGCCCTTTGCTCCCATGAGACTCTATTTTCAGGAAACATGGAATCTCATTTCATAGTTATGCTGATGATTCTCAAATTTACTTTCCTCTTAATAAGCATCTAATCTACGGAGTCTGATGGATGATAGTAAAATTGTGGTTTCATTAAATTTTTTTGAATGTAAACGACCAAAAAAACTGGGATTGTACTATTTGGATCCTCGCTGTTCTCTTAAGGTTGATCTTGGTCCTCTGGAAAAGTCCAGAAATCTCTTTTTTCAAGGAATCAGGGAGAGCTCTTTGATGGCAGCTTTTCATTTAAGAAACAAATAAAGTCTGTTGTAGAGCCGGCTGCTTCCAGCTCGTGCCCTGGGAGGAACTAAGAACATTTTGTCATTTGCTGACTTCAAGAAAGTGATCCATGCATTAATTTCCTCCAGGCTTGACGACTGTGAGAGTCTTTACTTTGGTGTCATCCAGGCTCTGCTCTCTTGTCTTCAGCTAGCCGTCTCTTGGCAGCCACTCGTAAACACGACCATCTGTCCCCAGTCTGGCTCGTTTACACTGGCTTCCACTACGTAGTAGAACTGATTTAAAGATTGTATTGCTTGTTTTTAAATCTTTGAATGGATGAGCTCCGTCATACTTCTCTGATCTATTAACTAAAAGTACTCCAAATAGAGCTCTCAGGTCAGCTGATCAGTTGCTTGTAGCTGCCCCTGAAGCAGGCTAACAACCACAGGACACCGGACCTTTGCGACCGCTGCGCCCAGACTGTGGAGCGGTCTGCCTCTGGAAACTAGGATCTCTCCAACACTAGACATTTGTAAAACCCGTTTGAAAACACGTTTACTCTCTAGCTTTTAATTGTGACGGAGTTTTGTTGTGTTCTTTGTTTGATCTACCTTTTTACTAGGTACAGCACTTTGGTCACGCTGTGGTGTTTTTAAATGTGCTTATAAATAGATCAATGGATTGATTGTGATTGATTGAAGAGAATGGGACTTTTTCCCTTCACCTCTCACTGACCCAGATCAACTGTGGACCTTTGGACTTCTGACGCTGTCATTCACCTACAGCTTTATTTCTAGGACTCTGGAAGGCTTTAAGATAGCTGCAGCTGCTTCATCTGGACAGATTCGAAAGAGTCTTTCAAGTTGAGGAGATAACCAACTTGGAGATTTCCCACGCTCCTGACTGAGCCTGAACTGTCTGGTTTTGGACTGCTGTGTTCTGGTACAGTCCCCGTGCTAATGATACAGGGATGCTTCTGGGATGTTGATGATGCACTCATTCATGTTTCTGTTAATCCCTGCCAGGATGTCTTTTTACTTCCTTCACCTGAACCCAGCCCATTGTTCCTTTAAACAAAAACAACAAACAAACAAACAACCTTTATTTGTCACATACACAATCATACAGAGTACAACATGCAGTGAAATGATTATGTCCGAGCTGCGGACAGGCTGCAGACATAGCCGCGCCATTCCAGGGCTTGGTTTTAGCATGGGGGGTCTAGCCAGGACCCTTACTGGATACGGGGGTGGGAATTGAACTTGCGACTCCCGCTCCGAAAGTGTGTAGGCTTGCCACTACACTATCCAGCTGCTTTAGTGGGCTAGTTTCAGTCATTATGCAAATAAACCAGCTGAGACTGAAGAAGTCACTTGGATGAGTGATGAAGCATTTCTCCCACTGAAAACGCCACGTCCAGATAAACAGAATCGACCTTTGGAGATTTACTTACCTGGATGATTGAGCATACATCAAGTATCTGCAACCCACCTGACAGCACAGTGTGGAAGTCACAGATATACAGTAAAATAAACTATTTCAACTGGAGACTGAGCAGTGAGGCTGGACTCACAACGGCAGATCCACGCCATGAGACATTCACGACTTACCCCCCTCCCCCATCCTAACAGCCCTTACAGCTCATGTGCGACCACCAGGACGGAAACTGGCTGGTGTTTCCTGCAGAGCGGAGTTGACCCCTTCGTCGGGATCAGGCTCGCCGTCACGCTTCCTTCTCAGGAAGCAGCCGTTTCTTCCTGTCTTTGTCTGCCAGCCACACACATGCGCCTGTCTTCCCATCAGTGTGAGGACCCTTGGTCACAAACTGACCCTCGCAGGGCCCTCTGTGAGCTCCCCCACACACACACCCCACACACTCACACCAATTATCACAGTGTAACCAGCCCTGCCTAATGTGTGTGCTATTAGCCTTAGAGTTAACCGTTAGCATGTAGTGTTGCTAACACCCCACTGAACAAAACCCCGAGACCTGATTGGACGAGACAGGACAGGCTGGGGCGGCAAGACGTGCTCCCAGCAGGCCCCGAGGCTGTCTCACTCACACACACACACACACACACACTGATGGACAGCTGCAGCCTGTGGTGTCAGTGGTGGCATTTAGCTGGTGACACACACACAAACACACACGTATACAGTGACAGTGAGCCTGAAACGAGATGGCAGCAAGAAAACAACAGACTCTGTGTGACGGACGAAGACAGACACGAGGAAGAGGAGGAGGTAGAAGTGAGGAGGAGGAGGCATGCTCCCGACATGAACATGAGCTCAGCACACTGACGTCTATTAAAAGGAACTCTGATTAGAGACACAAACACAGACCACACCCAACACACACACACACACAGAACAGAACGCATGTGGAAGTCCTCAGAAAGTCTGAACACACACGATCCTCACAGAAGCCCAATGAAACACACACTGTGGAGTGCTGTTTATCTGTGAAGGCATTTCACTGTGTGTGTGTGTGTGTGTGTGTATAAGCTGTGATCTCCAGCAGAAACATAACCAGGCGCTAACAGCATTAGCGTTAGCACAAGAGCTTACTCGCCTCAGGCCAAACATGAATAATGCAGCAGTCAGCCCAGAGCCTACGGGTGTGTGTGTGTGTGTGTGTGTATCACTGCTATCTGGCTGTACTCGAGGCTGTCTTTACGACGGTATTAGAATAATATGCTAATTACTAATAATTACCCTGTAATATACACATACACACACACACACACACACACACACACTGATTGTCTCCCCGTTCCAATTCCTTCATCTTTCACTTCCTGCAGTTCTTCCTCCCTCCGGGTCTTAACTCCTCCCGATGAGGACAAAGAGGAGAAGGGGAGCTGCTGGACCTGATACTTGGACTGATCCGGACCTGAAGTCGGTTCCTCAAGGATCACACAAGAACCGAGCGGCCAAGAGCTCTCACAAAGGTCAGAGGTCGAGTAGCTCTGCCACACCAGGCAAACGGGCACTGTATTACTGGAGTCACTGAATCAGAGCAGAACCAGAACCTCTGTATGTGTCAGCATGTATCCATGGAAGGCGAATCAAAAACAGACGTGAACTTTCCAGTGAGAGTGAAAATACCTGCAGACAAGCAGAGTTACCCTGAAGTCCTCCAGAGTCCACCCGCGTGTGGTGTTTGGTTCCTACAGGCTGACCTGAACCTGCTCCGTTTCAAACATCAGTCAAATAAACATGTTTGTGTCCTGGTTATGACACGTTTCCTTTTCACTAACTGAGCGGGGCTCCATTAGAGGAAACATCAGCCATACATGTGGTTACTGCTGCTTTGTCCGCAGGACGAGCCTCTTTGCAAAGCTGCCTGCACCCACCAGACTTCTGGACCAAAGTCCCCCAGAGTGGAGATGTTTGTCCACAAAGCACAGCAGCACGTTTGGAGGAAACCAAATACTTCTTAGCAGCTGCCAGCATGGGGGAGGAGCTACTGCAACGGTCCAAGCAGACTCCAGACTTCACAGAGCTGTGCATGGACAAAGTGGGCCGAACGTTCCTCCACAGTGAGGTGAGACACTGACACACAGGAAACCATCACTGCCACTTCCTGTTGCAAGCTCATAGGTCAGACCCTCAGCACCGAACTTAGGTGCCTCAGTTCAGACTACACAGTAATGATTATTATTATTAATACTGCGACAGTCTGCAGTGTGTGTGTGTGTTTGTGCGGAGCGATGGCCAGCGGACGGGTGAGTGTTTCCGTGTGTCCGCTGTCTGTCCTCATCAGTCATACAGTCCACTCTGGAGCCAGAGGACAGCTGCTGTCACTCTGTCTTCATGTCCTCTGTGAACTACATCAGATTTGTCACCATCAGTCACAGCGAGTCACAGCGACACATCCACGTCCGCCCAATGCTCTGTATGTCCCAAAACTGAAAGACCCGCCTACCTGTCTGTGCTTAGTGACACTCGGAATCACCGAAAATTCTCACACATGCTCTCAAACCAAACAAGGACAAAAAACTGATCCAGAACTTTGGACTTTCTGGTCCACAAGGAAGAAAACTAAGAGAAGGACCTGCTTCATCCTCCAGCCACTCTGAGAGGGCCTGTCTGGACAAAAGCAGGGTTCGGGTGTCCCTCCCTGATCCTAAAATCAGTTCAAGTTATTAAAACGTCACAATTGTGTACTTATTACATATCTGGCTGCAGGTGACCTGATCAAGTCCACCAGAGCTTCACCCTGGGACAGCTGGACAGCAGCTCCAGCACCTACGCTTCACTGCAAAAAGGAGGTGATTGGATTCAATTAAATTTTATTTATATAGTGCCAAATCACAACAGTCACCTCAAGGCGCTTTATATTGTACAGTAGATCCTACAATCATATATACAGAGAAAAACCCAACAATCATATGACCCCCTATGAGCAAGCACTTTGGCGACAGTGGGAAGGAAAAACTCCCTTTTAACAGGAAGAAACCTCCAGCAGATCCAGGCTCAGGGAGGGGCGGGGCCATCTGCTGTGACCGGTTGGGGTGAGAGAAGGAAGACAGGATAAAGGACATGCTGTCTTTTACATGAGGACATTCACTTTAAATCTCAATAGAACAGTGGCTGTATAATGTCCTCGTAAGTGGATTTCAGGCCCTTGTAGAGCACACTTTAGTATTTTGGTCCAGACAACACAAAATGTAATGTCCACATATGTGGACGCCGGGTCCTAAAAAACGCACACTATTATTCTTAAATTTGAGATTAAAGTAAAGTTTTTTCCCAAAATTTGTACTTTATTCTCAGAATGATCAATTTTACTGCCAATCTGAACACACACACAGATTATTAACAACTAATGCTTTTTGAAACAAAATTGATTTAAAATTAGAATTCATTTGATTTTCCTATTATCAGGAAAATATCCATTTAATACCCCCCCGCGTTAAGCGTGTCACGTTTCTCGTACACACGAGACAACACCCTAGATTAAAGTCAGAATGGTGTGTCAGTTATATTTATTATTGTTTGTTTTGGCTCGTCTAACATGTCCTTAATGTGTTCCTAATGCTCTTAATAATAGCAAAAAAATGTCCGTCCCGATCACTTGGAGTGGAAATCTGAGCATCTTCCACTCTCACGCTTCCAGCTCAGCCTCGTGTCCTGGGTCCCGCCCGACCCCCTCACCTCCACCCCACCAGGGCTGGGTTTAATTTTCCGAGGGGCATTCATACATAACTGAATATTCTAGCTCGACATTTAAGCACAATTACTGCCTAAGTACAGTCTCAGACAGCTGCCAGCAATTTTTATTTTTAATATGTTCAAGGCTGTTATTCATTTTTAGTCATAACATCAACACAGTTTGCATATATGTATCTATCTATCTGTCTGTCTACACATATATATGTGTGTGTGGGTATATATATATATATATATATATATACATTTCCCTACAACAGACAGATTTATTAATAAAGTCATTTGTAATAAAATGATAATAAACATATAATCATTTTTTTTAATAAACCTCTTAACATAAATATTTAAACCCAGTAAAAGTATTTCTATTGACTGGTTTTAAGTGCACCATCTACATCATTACTATGCAGTTTGCATCTACTAAAACGAAAAGGAGATGTTATTTATGGACAGGTTATTGTCCCAGCACCGCTGCCAATGCTGCAACCTCCGCTCTGTGGGCGGTGTGACTGGTGATGGTGTTTAGACCTACTACTTCTGTGTGTAGTCACACAGTCGCACTGTAGGCATGCGGGAAGAGTGTGACGCCATAAGGAGTCACGAGGAAGAGTTGACAAACCCTGATAATGAGTGCGAGTGGTGACACAGGCAGAGCTGATCATAACCGCATCAGCCTGCCAGGAAATCTGAGATGTGTCAGTCCGTCAGCGAGCAGTTCGGGTTTGGAGATGAAGTAGAAAATCAAAGGACTGTGGTGATTAGAAGGTATCCACAAATACATGCAGCACATATTGTATTCCTCTTGTTCCGTGTGCGGGGAAAGAAGTGAGCTGTGAGGAAAACGCTCTTTTTTTTGTCTTATTTTACAGAATGTAGACAGCGCAGGCAATGACTAATCTGCCTAGATGTTTCAGGATAGGAGTTATGAGCGGTGCTGAGGAGAGGCCATCAGGTTCATCAGTGCAGATGAATGTCGCAACCAGCCGGCAGAGACGAATTTGTGTTTCAAAGACGGCGCTGTGTCCTTTTATTTTACCGCCGCGTGCGTACCTTCCAGATGTCGCACGTCTAACCATTAGCTACGTGTGCTTGAACACTTCGCAGATTTGCACCCAATTTGGTTATGGAGACGGTCTTCAGACGGCTGTTGGGAGAGGAGAAGGTCTTCATTCTCACGCAGTTTGTTATTCAGTACTTTTTGAACATAAATGACGCAGGGACTCTGCCGGTTGGCACTAAAGGGCTTTATTTCTTGTGTTTTGGGATACTCTGTAATCCATGTCACAAACAACCAGCGTCTGAATTGGTGAAATAGGATTCCGCTTCTTGCTTTGTCCTTTGGCTTATATAACGGCCCTGCAGAGGTCACCGTGTCTTTTTGTAGCCATCTGTGCGTTTTCGCTGGTGTTGTTAGTTGTTTACTGAAAACACGCTGTTCCCTCTTCGTGTAAGTGACTGCCTTGATTGACTGTCTTCCCATTTTAAAATTGCCTGTTACACTCATTTCTCGATGGTCAGTTTCGCCATCTGATTTCACTGCTTAATTAGTCACACTGAGGCAGTGTGAAGTGTGATATTGGCTCAAATTGCCTCTCAGCTCTGCTGTTAGTCCTCTGTGCTGTGTGGTGTGTCACCTCAGGCAGTGACTGGTTGCAGAGTGATGTGGCAGATAACAGTGGGCTCGGGGTGACTTACAACTGATACAAAATGAGACAAGGACCGTGGTTTCCTACTGTGCATATTGATGAGGCCGGAATGAAAGCGGAAAATACAACAACAAGACAAAGAAGCCTGCGCAGGCATTCTCTCCCGGTACGCTTTATGTTTCAAACATGCAAAGTCTATCCAGAGTCGTGTATATGCGAGTAAATATATGTACAAAAGGTTGTTTTTGTATTTCTCTAAAATATTAAATCACCAGCAAGATATTCCTCAAAGGCAAATGAGTTTCCCATGTACATTTATTCATGCCAGAGTGCAAAATCCGATTTATTTATTTTTTTAACGGCTGTTCTGCAGATCACGAGTCCATGTTTACTAAATTTACCCATTTTAAATAATAAATTTTGCGCTGAGCTTGTAAAGGGTCAAGGCCGCCTCTCTCCCACTCACCATCTCTGCCTTGACTTGATCTCTTCCAGTTTACCTCGGTATAAATACACCAAATTGTTTGCCATCGTGTGGGTGCAGTGTTCCTCCTCCTGTTCCTCCGCTCTGAATTTAAGATGATTATGTCAGGCCCATTGTGCATTCCTAAATGAGCCAGTTAAATGTCTAAAATATAAGCATTTGCATCTAAATCTAAATGCTTT
>VUQR01012863.1:6284-18747 GCA_015108515.1 Hemichromis elongatus | reverse complement strand
CCCACCTGGTGTCTCCCCCCCCCCCCCCCCCCGTGTCCCCCTGTGTTTTTTCTAGTAGCTTATAGTTTTCTGTTTCCTCCTTTTTGATTTTGCAAACAGCCAATAAAGTGGTTGCTTTAAGTTCAGTACAGCCACACGTCGGCCTTTGGGTCCTCCTTCAACACCCCACACAGTCTTATAGCATCCACGGGCCCACGACGACATTGTTGTTCATGCTGCTATAGCTCTATTTAAGAGACACTGAGTGAAGAGGACGAAGCTGATAATTGAGGGTTTGAACACCTCAAGTACAACAGGCCTAAATAAAAAAACAAAACGTGTGTTTTCAACTCTTAGGGATCTTTAGCATTAAGCTTCTCTCAGCCTTTGATGCTGTCATGGGGGTGCGTGTACTGTGGGCTTGTAACGATCCGAAAACTCAGCGCAGTTAAAGCAAACTTATGTGGTGAAAGCTATACTCTCTGCAGATTGTTCACATAAGAAGTCAGCTGGAAAAATGCTTGCAATCGTGATTGGGCGATTAGGCCTGCGGTCAAAAGATGGTTTCCTTGTTTTGTTATTCCTTAACCATGTGCTCAAACTTCAGTTTTAAGTGAACACTTGTGCTTTCGCTCAAGTTTTACTAACAATTCATTTGGATGGACAGAGCTCAGACAGCTACAAGGCACGTGCGCGTGCACGACGCCGTTATCTACGCAGATGTGGGCAATTAATTTTCCCGAGTGGCCACATAAGAAAGCGGGAGTGTTGTGAGCGCACCAATAAGCTAATAAAGAGAGAAACTCAATCCAGAGCAGAATTCAGTTTGGCTTAGTGGTGCAGCCATCCACAACAGTCCTAGTTTCTCATGTGGATGGCCCTGGGAGAAAATTAATTGCCCATCCTGGATCTACAGGGTTTCCTCAAGGGAAAATTAGTCTTCTGTATCTTCAATTCAGTAAACCTTATTGTACAGCTGCTAGAGTGAAGCTTGTTGGACTTACAGAGTCAGATACATCTGAGGAGTTCAACAGATCAGCAGCTGATAGCTGTTGCTTTATAGTGTGGCATGAACATAATTTTAATCTATAAAACTAATTATATTGTGTATATATTATATTTGGTGGAGCAGAAGAATTAGGGCGGTCTCAGTGGTGCAAACGCACACAGACAAGTATCCTGTAATTGTTTGTGTAGTTAACTGGACACTGTGCTCTAAATGGCACCCTGAATCAGATAAAAAAAAAAAAAAGAAAGAAAGTATGTTTTCTCTAAAATTTCCTTGACTTGAGTCAAAAGTCTACAGTTAGAGTTGCACAGCCTGCCGTGGTGTTCAGTGATAAGTGGTAACGGTCCTACGCTGACCTACACGAGTAAAAGAGCAATCGGAAAGGCATCACGGTCGGCGGCTGTTGTATACAAGCAAACGCTGACACCTAGTCCTGAGCAGATGGCGACAAGGACGAGGATGAGGAGACAAACGGGCAACGTTTTACTAAAAGTATGGATTTCTTTTGTAGAGCTAAGACTGCTGCTGTGCAGAAGTGACCCAAATACAACTGGCTCACCACAGCTTGCTACTGTATTTTATTTATTTCGGTTGGTTAGAATTGAAGATGTGTAAATAAATAGAGGGGGGGGAGGGGAAAAAAAACCCAGCTGGTAAATCTGGTGTAAATACCCTGCAGGTCCCAGCACCACCTGCACAGAGGACTCCTGCCACCACCAGGGAGTGTGCCTGCAGCTGTGGGAGGGCTTCTCCTGCGACTGCACCATGACCACCTACGGGGGGCCTTTCTGCAGTGACCGTAAGTGCAGCCGTGTTATACCTCACGGGAAAAAGTCCGATTGAGATGTTACCGATCACATCTGAGAGTCGAATAATTAGCCAAAGAAAATGATTTATTTTCAAAGAGCAGCCAACGGCATTTTTTTTATGGAGTCGCTGGATTTTAAAGCTTTAAAGAGATTAAAGCAAGAAAAAAAAAGATGTGCAAAATTCATTAATAAGGATGTTAATTGTGGGATTGCCCCTTTTTTTTTTTTATTAAAATGAAACCAGCTGCTCTGTGAGGTGGTAACTTAAACTGAGGATTCATGGGATCAAGGTAAAGCACTGACAATAATAATAATCAAACCTCCATTGTGTATATTGTGGCTATTTTAAGCGAATAACAATGAGACACTATTATTTCTATTATTGAAAAACTGCATGAATATGAACATTTGCATATATTGTGCCAACATTTGAAAGCATGGTAATATATTACATTTCTAACTCAATGAGGTGATTGTGCTGTAATTGCGCATAGCAGAGTCATAGCCCCGCATTTCAAAGGCTTCTCATCTGATTGCTGCTTTCACTGTAAAAAACCCTCGACATCAAAATATAAAAGACCCGACTTTTACCAGGAGCCCCCCCCGTACCCCTGGAGCTGGTCGGGGTGAGTTAGGCTTCATTTGCTGGAGAGGCATTTAGAGTAACAAAGAAATGTCTTTGTGGTAATCATTATCTGAATGTGCTGGTGTGCGTTGTTTAGAGCAAGAAAAGGACAATGTGCTATGAAAACTGCGGGGCGAGTGTGAGAGGATAATTTGCTATAACACCGAGTGTAAGAAAGCCAAATTTGTAAGGGGGAAGCTTCGCATCGTAGGGAAACGCATCTCATCGTTTATCATTCTAAACGAATTTTTGCCGGCTGTTTACGCAGAGTGTAGCGTGAACTTAGCTCACTAAATAAGGTGTTTGGTTTTTTTCGAGGAGGTATTCCACACTTACTGATTATCCAGCTTTACCATGATGTCATCGGGCAGCCTTCTTCTTCCACTTGTTCCCTCAGTTTCCAGTTTTAACAAATACACAGCCTCATGCGCTTCCTGTCATTACCTACAGATCAGGAGCTCGTCCACTGTAGGATTTATCTTTTACGGCTAAATGTGCTGCTTTACAGAGCACCACCGCTTGGTGAAAGCTCAGACAATATTGTCATTTTAAATATGAATATAGCCTGTTTGAATACCTGCTACAGCATGTCTTAGTATTACAGATTGACATGCTGGTGCTTTTTAACGGTTCTGCATTCGTTGTTCAGTCAAAGCATGAGTTGGCCCTTAGAGGTGGGCGAATGGATCCTAATATTGATTGCAACGCTGGCATTCGATACTTTGTTTCTGTTCATTATGCAGACCACTGGTTTGTGTTAAATAAATATTTTTTTTAAATGAAAAAGTATACGTAAAATGCCCGAGCCTTTTTTATTTGTAGCCTATAGAAGTGAAAGTGTTTCACAGACAGACTCGTTTACGTTCAAGGTCTCCAAAAAAAACCCCAAAATACATGAAAAGCTCAAAGGTGAGTTTTATTTTGTTAAGTAATTATTGTGGAAAGTAAAAATCACAGTTCATTCAAATGTGTTTGTAAATTGACGATGATTCATCTCATAAATCCTGACTCACTGCTCTCCATATGTTGCTATTATAAGTTAAGAGCAGTAGTGTTAGTACTGGTATCAGCATCATTAGCCCTTCATCACACTACTTGGTAATTTGATGTTGGAAGTTAAAATAAGTCTTGCATTTTCCATGTCACATGAGTGAGTCTAGAGAGTGTTTTCTCTATCGTCCTCCTCCTTCTGCAGAGGAGGAAGAGGAAGTGCAGATATTTGCGTTGATTCCCTTTCTTCCACACAGATAATACTTTTAGTCAGCCGTGGCTCGTCAAAGCAAACAGCATGTCCGCTTACACAAACAACAACAGCAAAAACGAATCGTTGATCTTTATTAACCTTGGAAAGGATTCCAGTCATGAGACATTATGCCAATCGCAAGTTCAAAGGATGCGCGATAAAACTCCTCCCAGCATCTTATAGACACCATCTCTAGTGGAATCTCAATATTTTTTCTGTAATTGCGGTTTGTCTGATGCACATCACATCCTCTGAGCTGGGATTTCAAATGGCTGCCTACGGCTAAATCTTCACACCGTCGTCTTCCGAGCCTCGCAGACACGAGCGCATTTACAGCAATATTTGTTAGCCTGCAACAGAGGCAAGCGCGCCGTGATCTAGCTGTCGGATGCATCAGTGCGGTTCTGTCAGTGTGTTTTGATTTTCAGGACAGAAGCTGCCAACAGAAAATGTTTCAGATCTTTCATTTCTCTACCCCACAAATTTTCTGTGTTCACTTATCTGAAATGTATTCCTGTAATTGTAAAAGGCTTGAAAGAGACACTTTTTAGATAGCAGCAGCAATAATAACATTTTCAGCAACAAAACGGGGGGGGGAAAGAATTTCATCGCAGTGTTTTGGGTTTTCATCTAGCGGTGTTCAGGGAGGGCTCTCAATCATGCGGGTGGTAAATGGCATCGCTGGCCAATATCAAAGGTCAAACCAATACATCAGTCCAACTCGGAGGAAATAACAAGCCTCATGCCTCACATTGAGCCATCATTGAAGTCATTAAAACAAATGGAAATGTGACTATAATGTGAATACACAAACAAACACGTAGGCAGGGCCGTCTTTTGTAATCATCAGTATTAAATGGTAAAGCCTGTCTCATCCAAAACCACAATCTGCTGCTTTGTTTATCTCGCCATCATTAAAGCCAAATCCACTCCTCCCACCTTTGTCTGCTGCATCTGTGCACCAGCGCAGAAGGTCAGCGATGTATTCTAAGGAACGAGCATTAAAGAGAAAGGCGACTCGTCTGCCTTACTGATCGCATTTATTTATTTATTTATTTTGTTCAAGAGGGATTCATAAGAAACAAAGTTGGAGAAGTCTGGAAGCTTGTCAGATAACTCGTTTTCCTCAGCTAGCTGTGTGCCTCGGTGCATTGATATTCATATAAAGCGAGCAATTTACCAAGTCTGCTATAAACATCTGGGCTAATTATCTCTAGGTCATTGTTTTATCACCAGAATCACTTAGAATGATGCACTGCGCTCCATTTTTAACACTTTTTTTCTGTAAACATATGGAGTCTGTAATTATTGGTTAACCTCTGCAGTTGCAGATAATTGTTTTGGCATATTCATTACCTTTCTGTGTGTGTGTGTGTGTGGTGTGCATGTAAACGTGTATATTTGTGCTAATGTCAAGTAAAATTGAGTAAGAATTTAAGTCATAACAACCACAGCCTAAAAAGACTATTTAAACTGAAAAAAGCAGAAAAAACCACAGTAAAAATCAGCAATAATACAATGTTCAGTTGCTCAATGAGCAACCATTTATTTGACGAAACGTGATTTTTTTATTTCCCCCCCGTTCTTCTCTAATCGTCTTCTACGTCCCACCTCATCAAAGTCCTGCCAGCTGACACACAATAAGCCCCCCACACGCTGTGCTAACACATGAAATTCCACCTGACATGACTTTACATAACATAGCATTAGCAGATTGGAGCCCGCCTTTGTGTTCATTTGTAAATCAGCATTTCCCTGGAATTGTTTGATTCCCGTGGATGAAAGACAGACAGTGAACTCAGCCTCCAGGTGTGTAGGCAAGGTACAGTGATGCTGCACGTCCTGTTGCACGTGCCCATTGGCAAGCATTATGTTTAGCTTTCGCTTTATAAAAAGATATAATGAAATAAATCAAAATTGCAAGACTTAAGAAAAGATTCAAGGTAGACCAAATGCAAGCTTTAAGTGCAGCTCTATCATTTACAAATACAACTTTAAAAAAACTGATAAATACTTTTAATTACAAATTTATCGTCTGAAAATCAAGTGGTTATTTTTATATAATCACATTTCAAATGTTTGTGTAAAGCGTGAAAAAAAGGGTGACATGTCGTGTTTTATAATGCTTTCTAAAGAGCAGCAAAACTGGAAGTTTAGCTGCTCAGTCAAATCCTGTTTTTCCCTTTGACTCCACCTGAAATGAAGGTCATTCTCGATTATGAGCGTGTCCCAAAGGCCACAAGGATAATCCAGGATAGAGGTTCAGACTTAATCTTGCACTCCGGGACAGAGGCTCAAGAAAACATATTGCTGTTCGTAACTTGGTGACCTATAAGGAATAGAGTTTTGAGACACTATAAGATCTGGACTGTTTAAAGTCAGGGGTTCGGACTAGCTTGGGATCAAGCACCAGGCTGTATCTCCTGGAAACCTGACCTCCATGCCTTTTGTCCCTTCTGTGAGAAACTTACACATCATAAAGCTGACATATTAATCAGGCTGCAATTTAAAAATCCACAGCTTTCATTTATACATTACTAGTTTGAAAAGGCTTAGTAATTACAAGATAATTCATTCAATTTAGTCTTGAATTCTAAAGTGAAATTGACTGTGCTCGCTTTCTATAAAAAGATGGGTAGTTGTGTATACTTCACTTCAATTTAAGTCAGATTAAAAGAAATATATATTGTGTTTAACAGAGGAGGTAGATACACCATTACCCAGGCCAGTCAGACCTTAGTTAGATGATAAATGTAACTTTTCAAGCCAACCACCCTCACATAACATTACATGCTGGTATAGAGAGGTCCTGTATATTTGATGGATCTGCTTGAATGCTGAAGTTTGTGAAAGAAGTCCTTCCAGTGATTCTCTGCAGTTACCTTGAGTGGGTCAAGTCCAAGTCCAGTTACATCATGTCCATTGTACAACATCTTGCAGTTGCCAGCTGCATACAGAAATTAATAATAGCTGATGCATTGCTGAAAACGTGTCTCTGTCCTTGAGACAGACGTCTGTTCAAACAGGGTTTTACTGCTTGTTTCTTAGTTCACCTTAATACTCATTCTGATAGATGACCGCGTGTCCACGCAGGCTTCTTTACACAGAATCTTTCCTCTTTGGAAAATCGTTTCGTCATCATGCTGATGTCAGCTACAGGATTTTAGATTTATTAAGAGACTGAATTAAAATTGATTTCATGCACACAAAACAAAGCATGCCTCGTTTAATTGGACCACAATTAAATTCCTTGAAGGTCGTCTCCTCGTGCACGTGTTCGAGCACAGCTGTGATTTTCAGACCGTCCTGGAAGTTGCGTTTTGACCATTTGCGTTAGTCACTCAAACGTTCACGCAGAGCAAAAATGATGCTCGTCACTATAGTGGAAAGCTGAACCCTGGCTCTGTCCCAGTGACATACAGCAGCCGTCTCCTATCCAAGCCCAAAGACGGCGTTGTGTTGTAATGTCCTACAGCCTATAAGGGAGAACATTTGGCACAAACCACCTGGACTGCTTTGTTTGTCCTCGTGTGCCAGCACATAGCGCTCTCAAAGGGCAGGTGGGGTTTTTTTTAGCCACACGAAGAACATCTCCCCTGATTACCCTCCCTACTCTGCAGATCCGTGTCCCTACCACTTTGTATTCTTCTTCAAAATGAAATTCAAATCGAGGGGTTTTGTTTGACACCACAGATCTGAGATGCACCGCAAACCAACACATGAAGTACTTTCTATTTGTGGATTCGAATGAAAAACACGCTCGTATTATCAGTTTTTTTTTATAAATCTCCCTGAATGAATGTTTGTGATGAGGTTTTTCTATGAGCTGCTTCAGTTGGTCAATCCATGATCACTTTAACATAATATCATTTTCTATAGAAATTCTGCACACTTAACCACTGTCTTTAGACTTCCTTCATTAGTAGACACCTGCCTTTGTTAGCTCTACAGTCTGTGTAATAAAATATCATTCCTGACAGATCTCTGCCCTGCATGAATCACGTCTAAACCCTGGGCCTCAGACTGCTGGCACAGCTCCCTACAGCTATAATAAAGAGTTAGAAAAGCTTAAACATTGTGTAATTGACTGGCAGAGCTTACAGGGTCATAAAGGTTCACCTGTGATTTACAGGAAGCACTTCTTTAATCTTTGTAATTCTTTAAATAAAAATCATGGAAATTTCCTCCTCCAGTGAAATACATCAAAGGTCAATGTCTGACCACTCAGGGCGTTTTTACAGCTTTGTAGCCTTTTAGGCATGACTGCAAAACTTTTGACATTTACATAGATGTGAAAAGAAGTCAAGCACCTGAGGGACTAATCCCCCCCTTTAACTGATTTTGGCTCATGTCCTTGCAGTTTCTCACATTAAAAATATCTTTGTTGTCTTCTGTGTTATACTTCAATGATTTCCTCTCAAGGGCAGCAATATGTCACAGGAATGTTTTAGCAGGCTAAAAAACACCAAAACTAATAAGTGTGATTAATTGCTAATCGGCCTCTCTTCCCATTTATCCCAGTGTTACCATTTTTTAGAAAATAGCTGTCGGTGAATAGATAAAATTTTCACTCTAATCAGCGATGTTTGATAGCGCACTATGCTGAGGCTCATAGTGACGGTGACACAGTGACTCACACTGTTTAATAAGCTGTCAACAAACTAAAGCAACTACGTGTGTGCATGTGAAAAATGTCTTATCGTCGTATGCGGCACGCCGAGGGCTTTATTTACATAGCCCGTTTCTTCCAATTTACTAAATTGAGACCATCGTATTTCCCATTTCTGTGTAGCTTTAACTTTACAAGCACCGAACGGGCTCAGGGGACAACAAATCAGATCTGATCCGTGTGAAATAAATGTCAGAGGATGGCATTAAAAGAGCTATAGAGGGACTAAATGAAATAAAATGTAAAGTGAAGTCTGATGAAAAACAGACTTTTCACATCTAAGCTGCTAAATAGTTTAACGAGCAGACAAATGCATCTAAAAAGTCACCTTAGCCTGAACTTTTCACCTAATGGCATTTGTGTTCCTTTTTCCTTTCCTTCATTTCCTTCCTTCCTTCCTTCCTTATTTAAATTGTGTCTTGAAATGATGTTTGCGCTTTTGCAGTTATTTTAATATTCTTCTGTCTTTTAAAACACATATTCACTTATATTTTTTCACACACTTGGTAATACAGTATTGCCAGAAGGCTGCAATAAGACACCTACAAGCTGTTTGCTAACTAGAGTTAAAAAACAAAAGGGAAAATGTCGTCAGGGTCACGGTGATGTGCTGGCACTATACAAGGCCTTGAAGAGCTGGTGTCATAATAAGTGGAAAAATATGTAGAACAGCTGCTAAAGGAGGCTGGCTTTTAGAAGTTTCGGCTTTTGTTTGTCGAGGAAACGCTAGAAAGCTTTCCTATTCAAGCTAACTTTTCAACCAAGTGCCATTTAGCAGCACAGAGATTAACCTCGGGCCGGTGTCCTGCAGGTTTTAGATCTCACCCTGGGTCAACACTCCTGAGTCAAACGATTAGTTCATTACCAGGCCTCTGGAGAACTTCAAGACATGTTGAGGAGGTAATTTAGCCATTAAAGTCAGCTGTGTTGGATCAAGGGAACATCTAACACCTGCAGGACACCGGCCCTCGAGGCCAGAAGCCGCCAGGTTGCTGCAGTTGCCCATAGTATGCATAGAAGGCAACAGTTTGCCTGCAAAACCAATGATTTGAGAAAGTGCAACGCAAACCAGAAACATAGAGCGTTTACTTCAAAGTAAAAGCCTCTGCAACCAAAGTGGTTTTTACTCTAAGGGCCCATTTGAGAGGCATTGTGGGTTGGAGCGAGGCAGTCTTTGAGGCAAATTTTGACCAGTTCCCGGAATGTTGAATAGTATTAGAAAATAATGACGTCTAGTTTCAGTTTCTACTTTTAGCTCCACTGACATCAAACAGTGTAATAAGAAAAAGTATTAGAGAGCTGGAAACCATTCACAACACCAAGTATTACTAATAAAGTGCTCAGAAAATCACTTGCTGCAAACACTAGCCATTACTCTCTGATTGCCATCTTCTCTCACCCCAGTGTTTCTCATGCAGCTAGCAATGTTCTCAACTGTTGCCGCCCTTCCAAACAGAAGACTGTCATTTTATGGATTGCCGTTCAGCTGGGAACGCTTAAAGTGCTCACAATTTTGTGTTTTTTTTCAGTACATTGGTGTTTCTCTAGATTAGTGTAATATTGAACTGCACAGCACATGAACACGCTTAATTGGCTTTTTTGTTGTTGTTGTTTTTTTGTTTTTTTTTATCCATGTACCTTTAGACATTTAAAAGGCATTGGGTTTACTTTGAGTTTAAATGATTTTGCAATTTTGACTACCCCCAAAAGTAGAAAAGAAATGAAGCGCAGTCGCACCTAAGATTTCAGCCACTGTATTCTCATTATAGCTAGTCTGTCTCTTCTTTTTTTTCATTTTCTTGTTTTTTTTTTGTCATCGAGATTAAACCTCTAGTCGCGGTGCTTGATGCTCTTCTAAAAGCAAAGTAGGTGTTGATTTCTAGTGGGATCAATAGCACTAGCAGTCCATTCACATAACTCTGAGCGATTTATTTCAAGCTTGTATAAAACATTGTAAGCCAGGAAGTGCGACCTGCCCAGTGAGCCGGTGAAATCTGCTCCCTCGGAGATGCTGCTTCTCTCTCCTTAGATTGTGGCGATAATGTTTTTGTGTTGATTGTGATCAATCGGTGCTTTTGTTGTGTTTGCGGGGAAATGAATCATTTGCAAATGTGCTGCACTCGGTTATTACTGAACAACAATAATCTAAAGGACAGACACCGTTTGACATCTTTGAATAAAAAAATCATAGAAAATGAATAAAGCCACTTTTTTTTTTGTTTCTTGTGTTTTTTCACTGTTGCTCTACAAGTTTTGAAATTTAAAAAAAAAACATTAAAATGTAAAAACTAACATGTTGGGCTTTAGCCACCACCAAGGATCTACACCGTGCATCTTTGTACATTGTAATGGTGTCAACGATATTTATGAATGGTTTTATTTGTAAGAAGTTGAGCATCATATACTATATGATTTTTCCTCAGTGTATCTTTAAAAAGAAATCATCAGTAATGTCACTAAAATCACATAAGGTGTGTTTGTGTGTGTGTGTGTGTGTGAAACTTGTTTTAAGGTGTAGCTCTGGGCGTAGCAGCTTCTGCCTGTGGACCGGTAGGTCCAATGATTTAGTCCAGACTGAAATATTCTGAAACTGTGAGATGGATTTACATAAAATTTACATTCATAGTCAACTTCAGTGGTGGCTTGACTTTGATCGTTCATGAGGTCAAAATATCTATTTAACCATTTCTTTGCTCCAGCACTTAATCCGTCTTATAGCTCGGTTCTCATTAAATAATTCAATCACAGGCTGACATAGCAGCTAGTGAGGCTTTATACTTGGAGATTTTACATGTTCAGAGTGGAGACTGAAGTGCATTAAGGCAGGTACTTACACAGCAAACAGCATAAATACCTGCCTTAATGCTCTCATTAGCCTCAAGAATTGAAATCGTCCGCCATCAGTAATTCTTTCTTCACAAATAATCCTGCTCACCATTTAAAGCAACTAGACATTGCTTCCCTGACCCCTTGCAACCCCTGGGTAAAGTGTCACGGATCAGGATAATTTAATGCAAGCTGATAGCTCATTAGAATGCAAACAGAAACAGGCTGTGCTAAGCTATGTTTGACAGATTGGAAAATACAAGCCACACTGCCAGTTTCGCTCAGATATGCGACAGGTTATTTCATGATTAGTCATGGTCTCTTATGACTCACCCTGCAAACACTGACTGCTGGAGAGGGAGTTCAATCTTCTGCCAATGTCACACTGACTAACAGAGTTAGGAGAAATATCCAAACCTCTATAACACACACTGCACTCACTCGGTCTACCAAGGAGTTCAAACCACAGTTACATTGTCTGCGTTTGGAAGTTACAGGAAGCAATCTCGCATCTCTCTGGCGCCATTGTTTGAGACTCACAACAACAAGTGGCCCCTCGTGCGTGAGTTGTATTTTCATACCTTTTATGAGTTATAATGGAGTTTTCTCAGTGTCCTGCGCTAGTGTTTGTGCTTTATATAAGCTTGCTTGGAATTTAGCATAGCATATCGAAAAATGCAGTTTTGTGAAACACTACTTTTAAAATTAACTTTTCACATTGCATGATTACTCCTACGTTACTGTTGCATTACAGAGAGAAGTAACTCACAGTACCTTTTCATTGCATCCCTACAAAATGTAACTTGTGCATGTCGATTATAATGTACAGAGTGAGTAGCCTACTGTACGCTGATGTGCACTGATTATGCTTCACTGCAGTCTGAGTTTATGCTATATGTTCTCAACCACATAACCAGAAACAAGATCTCAATTCATTGTCTGTCACAGCGGGCCACCAGTGTGTCGAAGCTGTTCCTTCTTAAATATATGCAGTGGAGCTCTTTAGCAGCTGAAAGACACTGATTATCAACTCAGAAACACAATAAATGCAAATACTAATGCAATGTAATGGCCTTTCAGTCATTTTGAAAGCTGACCTTAGGCAAGGCAAGTTTATTTATATAGCACAATTCAACAGCAAGGTGATTCAAAGTGCTTTACAGAGACATTAAAAAACAAAAACAAATAAAAAGCATGAATTATAATGGGAAAGAAAGAAACAGTAGATAAAAAGGAACAGTAGATAAAATCAGTTGTTAAAATGTAATGTTTGCAATTTAAGCTTAAAAGTGAAACAGTGCGG
>VUQR01012861.1:16733-27167 GCA_015108515.1 Hemichromis elongatus | reverse complement strand
AGGAGAGGAAGAGGGGGGGGGGGGGGCAGAAAGTTTCATTTCAAACACAAAAACTTCCAATCTGAGGTTCCCGGTTCGATGTTCCTGACGGTCTGTAAGCAGGTCTACCGCAGTGTGCTTTGTATATCAGCGAGTGAAACCAAAGCACAGCTCACTGTTTAAACTTTGAGCCCTTTCACTTTTTCCGTTTACATCGACTTCAGACTTTCTCAAATCATTTAGCACGGCATGGCACTCGAAAATCAGACAAATTCGTGTTTACGTTCCTGCGGACAGTTTCGGGCTGATTGATGTCGGACAGAAACAGATGTAGCAAAGTTTACGAGTCAAGCTGTTTCACCTGGCGTTTCCACACAGAAGCTTTCTCTAGAAGAATGATTTCTGCGCATTTCAGGTGATTAAGGAAGCAAGCACAGCACAGCACATTGCGCACACTGATGTGAAACATCCAATTTGGTTACAATGAATTAAAAGCGAAAGAGATTTCATGACAAAACCCAACTTAAAGTGCAGCTTTAGTGTGATGGATCATCTCGCTGGGGCAATTTTCAAGTTTGAGGAAGCTGCAGTTTCATACGGAGCTAAAAAGGAGTGGCGACAAATGGCTTTTTCTCTAGGTAGTAAAACAAGCCCTGAATGATTGTGGTCAGATACCAGCAACTAAGAATATAAAGTGATTCAAACTTTGGGGGAAAAAAAACATGAAATTAACTCTTAAGTTACCTTCTAATAAAATTTCTGACAAATTACACGATCATAGCAGTAAATCAATTGGAAAGTAACACACGAATGAGTCTGTTTGTGATCAGGGATGCTGTAAATTCTTTCAGTATGACTGTGAAGCCTCAGAACAAAAGGCAGACGCACACAAGTTCCACTACCATGCCACACCAGGTTTGTACAGTAATGCATGAGGAAAGGGGCTCGATATTTATTAACTGAGTCGTCAATAAGACACGTTTGCCATCTCTGCCTCTCTCCTTTTTCTTCACTGCTTTTTAACATGACCTTTCTGGCTTCCTGCCTCAAACCTGCAGGGGTGAGAGTCAAACAAACTCTATTTGGAGTAAGTAGAATAGAGCGACTGGTGTTAGCATGAAAACCTGTTTCCTTTCCTCGGGCAACTAAGAGCCTCAGAAACAGATGAGATGCAAGAAACTATCTGTTTCTGTGATTTTACAGCGGACTCGAAGACATTAAAGGGCACAACACGGATCACAACAGTCGCACTTTACACTCTCGCCGTTTCTATTTTCCTTGTTCCAGTATCAGATCAAAGATCAAACATAGATTTACTTATATTTCCGGTTTTTTTTCTTTAAACTGTACTTTCTTTTTTGTTGTTTTTTTTTTTCTCTTTACTGAAACTTGTCAGCACATCTGGAAGATATCAAGTTAACAGAGCGGCAAGTCAAGTCAAAACTGTTTTGTTGGGGGGGAAAAAATGTGCAGACTAATGAAAGTGTGTCTATCAACAGCAGAAATCTTTAACTCAAACTTTAACTCAAAATTGTGTTTGCCTCTACTGAAGAAAGCGCTCCATAAATAAACAGCCAGGGTAAGCTGGAATAGGGACCGAGACCACAGCAGTCACGGTCTACGGTATATCAGGCCGAGAATCTACACACCCCGCTAGACTGGCCCCGACTTCGGGAGAAAGCTTACAGTCAGCCCTCCGTCTGTAACCCTGACCACTAATTGTTTCAAGCAATAAATCGTGTTTTCCCAAATTTCAAACTGAACGTAAATAGTTGTGCAACAAATTCAGGATATGCTATTAATGGCTTTGTACTAAGCATTTTATTCAACAAATACTAAGTGCCATTGGCAGCTCAGTGAAATGTCGCTGTAAACTCAACCAGCAGCATTTAGACTTAATAAGCCTGAGACAAGGCTGTACAGTTTAACTCCATAAGAGACTTTTAGTGGGAATTGCTGTCTCAACGAATGTCCACAATGTACACTGGGGTTAACTCAACGCTGCCCGAGCAGAGAAGTTTCAGTCCCGAGGACTGCAGCACTTCTCAGAAACTTTTATTTTAACTTGGCTGAAGTTGCCGAGTCTAACTGATCCATGTTCTGACTTACAAACTGAGCTTTGGTGAATCTAATTATGTTGAACACATAAGTATCTTTATTTTCTTGAAATAAGAAGGGAAAAGCGCCTCTTTTCACTTTTCTACAACTTTAACTACAACAGTTACATTAACTGGTCCATATTTTGTCTAGATAGATATCCTTAAAACTCTAACGTAACAATTTATCCTCACATCTATGAAAAAAAAAAGTTAAATAAATAAATACATTTCAAGAAAAACTTTGCCTCTTTCAGAATAACAAAGAAGCACAGTATTTTAAGAAGACAAATTACTGGTTTTCATACTAAACAGCCATCTCTTTACTAAGGGAAACTAAACCTTTCACAGATGACACAATTAATTAGTATTCTTGTATTTAATTTTAGCAAAACATCTGTTATTTGTTTCTCTAAAAGCTTGAAAAACAGGCTCCTTAATTTTGAAATGCTTTATTTACTGCTTCACTGTAATAAGTGCACACATGCTACAGTTCAATGCTGCACAACTAGAGAAATAGGAATATATATATAGTATATAAATTATATTTCACAAAGTATATTTCACACTGACTGTAAAACGTAAGAACTTGTAAATCATTGATAACATTTTGCTTATTTTTCCAGCAACCCTTAAAAGTGATCCGAGAACAAATTTAATAATTAGCAACTTAAAGAAGAAGAAAAAAATTAACTTGAGCAATTAAAACTCAAAACAGGCCATAACGTCACTTCTAATTTAGTCTACTACGTGTTTTTAAGTGAGATTGACATTTTCTGTCATTTTTCTGCTGCGGTTACTCTGTACTTTTGAAGCTCTCCTTTAGGTACGTTTAGATGTGTTAATATCGCCGAATGCGTCTAGATCACATTATGGTAACTGTGCTGAAATATGAGAAATTGATTCTTTAATCCTGACTGACACATAGGCTATTTGTGTCTACGTTTAGTATCTCGAGTTTCTATATTGTAAGGAAGCCATAAATGCCCTGCACGGAAAACGCACAAGCGACATAGAGAAGCCCTCCTCCGTAGTTCACAGGTCTGAGACATTTGGCCTGTTCGTGCCGTTACTCCTACAACTAGAGTTTTCCGAATGAAACCAATACGTGTAATCTAAAGTGAGGAAATAAATTACCATGTTTTGTAGGTAAATGGACTTTTTGGATTTTTGCTGAGACTAATAAGATACAGGTGTTAATGGCTCCAGTGGGGTCGTGTCAAGCACAGCTTGAGTCCACCGAGGAGAGAAAGAACATAAGATAATGATCCTGGTTGTATACCACGGTCCCTCTGAATGTAAGAGGGTAAATAGTTACTTTCGTTATCTGGACGACACTGACAGTGGGTAAAGCGATGGAACACCCGGCTTTACCGGGTGTCCGGGCCTTGTTACGCACGGTTTTTATCTATAGTTTCTCGGAAGGTACGCTTTTTATGAGCAGTCTCAGCTGAAAATAAGACACAGTGGATTTCTCCTGTCCTTGGTTGTAGCATTTACCTATAGCTACTGGCATTATGCCCTCACTGCGGAGAATAAACACGATGTGGTCCGGCAAAACTGAAAACCCGTTGTTCGTACATAAGAGAAGGAACATCGCAGTCCCTCCGTAGTTAAACCTGCCCGGTGCGAAGCCACTTACTTGGTGTTGGTTCGGTTCCAGAAGACAGCGTAGCGGTCGGCCACCACTTTGGAGCTTGGCTCCTGGCTAAATACACACATCAACAGCACCAAGCAGACGAAGACAACCATTTCCACTTGCAGCATCACTACAGCAAACTTCGGCACGTATTCCTCTTCAGCGTAGGTCAGTCAGTCAAGTTGCACGGGCTTTTCAACCGGGACAGGTGATGAGTCTCATTCACACGTGTCCGCGTGTTTCTGGCGCAGTTTGTGAATACTAAACAAATACAAATGCGCACAACATAGAAAACGAAGGGAAAACCATTGATGACAGTTCGGATGAGACTTCTTCGGGTCGAAGGAAACGTGAAGTTACAAAAGCAACGCGTTTCTCGCTGACGCAGAGAGAAAGTTCAGATGAATCATGAGCTTTATTTGGTGAAGGTTGTCAACTCTAACAAATCCGTATCGGGGTGACAAAATATCTCTCCATCTATTGCACAAACAGTGATCAGCAAATGTAGGCACGAATGCGCAGCACAACAGGCAGTGTCTTCTGTGGTGTGATCGCGTTCCTCTCTGCAGGGAGCTACTGGATGTAGCCTGTGTCAGGGCAAATGACAGCTGCTGAACACTTATTCTTTACTCCAAACCGAAAGCGCAGGGGATTAGCCAGCCCAAGATATGATGGAGAAAAAAAGAGAGAGGGGGAATCAATGTGTCCAATGACGCTGTAAGGCGCACGTCAGATGTCCATGTTTTCCAGGCAACTTTTTAAAGCCATACAGTCAGCCAGTCACTGAGAAATGAATGGGGAAAGCTGGGGATCGGTCTTTCGTTTCCAGAGTGAAAAAAATGCTATCCTTTCCCGGCGATTTACCGGGTGTGACACGACCGAGGCGGGGAGGAGTCCTTCACGGTGTCGGGGAGGACAGAGTTATGTTTTCTCATGCGCTTCTGTCCGTGCAGGCGCTTGTTTATGGCCGCATCCCAAACTGTCCTCCTCATATATAAGCCATCGTGCGACGTGCAGGCATGAAAAAAATACTGCGTTCTCCCATGAGCGCGCTATGAAGTCTTCCTCTTTTTCTTATGTTTGGGTTTCAAACGCCGGGACACGCAGGAAGGTGAGGGCACAGGCAGGCAGCTTGAGACGCCGAGTGAGAGAGTGGGTTTGGTTACGACGGAGCGGGGGATAGTCCCATTGGTTTGAAATTATTTGAATGGGCGTCTCTCGAACAAAGCCAAGCCCCTCCCCCCACCTAAAACCGAGCTAATTCAATTACCGAAAGGTAGAGCTGGAAGGGGACATAGAAAGAGGTGCGCACAGCTGGGACAGTGACCGCTTTTAGATACTCTGTCCATACTACACTGTCAGCTCCGCTTGATAAGTGCGCTCGGCGCTATTTAATTACATTCAAACGGCAGCGGACCAAAGAAGACCATGGGCTCCAGTTACACTCTCATTTCAATTTAAGTTGGGGTTTTTTTCTATTAAAAAGAGGAAGCCTGTATCGAGGTAATGGCCCAGATGTTAACGTAACAATACTTTTTAAACATAAAATATTAGATTTTATAAGGAAAAAGATAATTAATACTAAAGCGTTCTTTTTCTTTGTACTGTCATTGCCCATTCATATAATCGCCTATTATTTTTTCATAAATCTAATTTTAAATATATTTATATATATAATTTTGTTTAAACTGTATTTAATTTTAACAACTTTACCTCCACAAAGGTCAGATCTACAGGTAGAGGAGGGCAGCGACACTTCTCAGCCCTCCTGCGTGATAGCGCAGTGCTGAGAGATGGTGGCCACGCATTGCCCGTGTAGATGCAGGGTGGCAGCCTGTTGCTGGGAGCGGACTGGAGCGGTTCGAGAAGCTGCTCCAGCGCCCAGACGCCCCGCAGTGGCGAGTCGCCGACTCAGCCAAGGACAAATTCAAGCTCGAGTGCGCAAGGGGAAGCGCGTCTGTCGTCGACTTAATCAGAGAAATGCTCACAAGGAGGATTTATGAAACTTTAGAAAATAAGCTGTAGGCCTAAACTCAGATGGGACATCCGCAGCGAAAATAATGTGTAATATGAACAGCTTATATAGGCAAGAGTTAAGGGGTGAAATTTCACTGATGTTATTTAAAAATCATTTGGAATAATTTTTAAATAACAGTAATATTATTGGCGATATACTATAAACGTTAAGGGCTAAAATCTTTGCCCATCTTTTACACGTTTACATGTAAAATAAGCGAGATATTAAATAAAGCAGATATGATTTTCAAAGGGAGAGAGCAGGTAGAAAAAGTAGAAAAATCAGTTCCATAGAAAAGAACAAGCACATTCAAGTTTAAATTAGTAGGATTTAAAATGTAAGTCTAGAAAACAAGATTTATTAAAATAGGTATGAACAAAAAATGAGAAATAAAGAGGTAAGTAAAGTTTATAGCTACTTTTTTCTGTTGTTTCATTTTTACATTTTCCACACATCTATCGTGACTGTCAGCAAATAGCAAATATAAAATCATTGTTAAAAATTAGTACTTACAGATAAAACATTTACTGGTGCATCAATATCTCTGTTATAAAGTCAGGAAAATCAGATGCATTTCACTCTAAATACCAAAAATGTTTGTGTGAGTGCGACAGGTGCTGTGTCCCTTTCAGAAAGCAGGAGGGGAGAAAAAAAGGAGCTGAAAGACAAGAGAAGGGAGGAAAGGGTAAGAGGGCAGCTAATATTTTAAGATAATTCTCTTGACCTGTTCTCTTGGACTAGTGTAAACTAAGGACCACTCGCTTACATCTGTCAGTACGCGCATGCACACTAGCAGGACACTCACTCTGCAACCACACACAGACATCAGCACCAGACAATCCTCGACAAATGTTATGACATACACCCTTTTTTTCAAGCCTTTTTCTTACACACACACACACACGAAGGGAGGACATTATCAGCTACTAGGGAAGGAGGGGTGGGTAGGTCAACCTGGAGGTCACTTAACATGGCTGTTTTCACACCCACTTTACAACCATGACTGCATTCCTCTCCTGCTGTGTCTCGTCTCTCTCACGCACACATACACACTAGCATCCAAAAAAGAAAAAGAAAAAAGTTGATAACAAGCATGTTTGACTGACTAGCGCGCAAAGCGTATACCCCCAGCTGCTTTCATTTTCTCTGGCATAGGAACAGAGCTATCTCTCCCCATCCCCTTCTTAACCTGCTGTCACCATCATAGTGGGCTGCGTTGATTACTTCTCACTCAGGCCCATTTTCTCCCTCACCCCCATCCACGTGTTCCTGCCGAGCGGTGCAAAGATGGCTTGAACTCTATTTTCAAAAAGCGGGGTTTATTTTCCTATTTGATTGATTAGTGCAGACAAAAACAATACCATCACAAACAACCAGTGACCAGGTGATGTGTGTGTTCTTTTTAAATGGATGAAAGTTTGCGTGCTCATATTTTTTTTTATTTGCTTCTTACATCTCATTGTATGTTCCTATTATCCTCCAATACCCCTCCTATGAATTGTGTATTTTTACCATCTAATTTTACTGCAGGCTTTAAGCCAGAGGTTTTCTTTCTCTCACATACAGTAGTCTGCACGCTCACACAGGCAGGGTCACTGCAGGGTGAGATGGGAAGGCTGACTGACTGGGTGGGTGAATCATACCTATTTCAATGCAACTGTTCATTTATTATCAGGACAATTATAGAGAAGCAGAAGTCGGGATGAAGAGGTGATAACGCGGCTCTTTGGTGTCAACATGGAAGGTCAGCCATGCCAACAAGCAATTAAAGACATGAAAAGCAGAGAGGATCCTGTGCATGGGTTCTTAAAATAAATACGTTTTTTTTTTTTAAAAGAAGCAAAATGCAAAAACACAAAAAGAAAAGAAACAAACCTTGGCAAAGCATTAGTTAAAAACTGTCTGCACAATCAACTCTCTTTTTCTGAATAGGGATTTATTGCATCCTCCATTAGATGTAGATTTCATTAATTATTTATGCACTATCATCAAAAGAGATATAAACCTAAACCACCAAAGAGGCGCAGTCAAAGTGGCACCATTCATTTATAATCATTTGCTTTTCATCCAACACGCAAAAATAATACAAAGAAGAATAAACTAAATGTGATCACGACCCTTTAACCATCCTCCCCATCATCAAATTTTTGCAACATGTTCCCACACTTTTACACTACATCACTATGTGTTACAGTCTGTGTGATTTCCATAATGTTTTGCGTGTTTACAGAGATAGCAAGCAGTATTAGAATACAGTAGATCAAGCAGCTGTACTGGAGATCTGTGTAATGATCTATTCAAAGGGTACTGTTTCATATCTCATTGATATACAGCTCACACATCCATAAATATGATACTTTCTCACAAGCCCAGGCAATGGGATCCTTGTCAGTTAGCATTACTGGGAGCACTGTGCATGTGTTTTGCCCTGTAACCCCATTCACGCTATCATGTGCGTCAAACTGCAAACACAGATTAGGTTGGGTTACATGCGAGGAGAAAATAGGATTTGGACCTCTTTGGAGCATAGATGAAAAAAAAAATCATGTCTATTTCAGCAGATAATAATCTCAGTTCACCTTCTCGAGATATCCTTCACAAAGAGCTTAAAAGAAAAATAAGCACTCTGTAGCAGTATATGTTCACAATTTGATAACAAGGAAGACTCTTTGACAAAGCGTTTAATGTCATGTGTTACACCTGAAATTGCAAATCTATCCATCTGTAGGGCTGTATCCTGCTTTTCAGTAACAAGATACATTATATCTCATTGAGCACATTACCTCCCTCCTCTGTATCGCTGCCTCACTCTCTCTTAATTCTCCACCACCTCCCTCCTTAGGATGCATATTAGATTAAAGATTTTATTGTCACACTCAATGCACTTAGAGTGTTGGCAAACTGAATCGCAAGGAGACAGCATGTCATAGAAGAGACACCTTGGGTTGACTAAGTCATGACGAGCCGGCACAAATCGATGAGATGGACTAATCGGATGTATCTGCTGGGACGAGCCCTGCCCTGAATCCAAATGATGGACACCAGATGGGGACTGATGTTGCCATTAGTACTCAATCAGTGCGGTAGGCAGAGCAATGTAAGGACAAGGGCTTCCTATTCAATGAGGAATGAGCTTTTCAATAGAGACAGCCAAGGTCCCCCTATTCATAGAGGGAGATCAGGAGTCTGCGTTAGAGCTGGCTCGTCTGTGTTTGTGCTGGTGCAGAGAAAAAGAAACAGATATGAATAAAGAAAAAGTTTTGAATGTATAGATACTTACAGTGCATGCATGTCAGGGGGAGGGGGTTATACTTAGGAAGACACCTTTTCAAACAAGGACAGAAAGTGTTGTGGTGAGTTTGTGAGGATCTTGACAAGATAACAGATGTGCCATTTTTAACATTTATATTATTGTTACTGATACACATTTTAATTGGACATAATAATAATAATATAGCTTTTTTTATATAGCAAATTCAGAGTTACCACAGAATTTACCCAAAATGCAACACAAATACTTAAAATATGTATAATATTTAATGTAATTAATAACAAAGTAAAACACTAAAATATTAAACGCATTTTTTCAGAAAGCCACTTTATTTAGGCACCGTTTAAACATTTTTTTATTTAATGAGGGATTGACTGAGCTGATCAAGGGTGTTCCAGGATGAAAACAGTAAAAGCACAGCCCCCCTTTGTTTTAAGGCTCCACCATGGATTCAAACAGCAACTGACTCCAATTTTCCAGGTCTGAGTCCTCAGTAATTTGCTTAAAAGGTTCAACGTATAAAGCAGGGGTGCCCAATCCCAGTCCTCGAGAGCTACCGTCCTGCAGCTTTTAGATGCATCCTTGTTCCGACACACCTGAATCAAATGAATGGCTTGTTATCAGGCCTTTGCCAAACTCGATGGCATGCTGAAGAGGTAATCAAACCATTTGATTCAGCTGTGTTGGAGCAGGGATGCATCTAAAAGCTGGACAGCTGATATAAAATGTAGGTTTATTAGAAATGATCTGTAAAAAGTTATATTTAAGGTTGAAGCGATGAAGGGGAGAGGATTGAAATTTGGGTTTCACAATAGAAAACAACTGTGGGAAGTTCGCCTGTTCACTTGCTTGCCAAGAGTTAGATGTTGAGTTCAGTCAGTAGATATGAGGCTACTGTGCCAGTAAGCTTAGCTTGGCAGAAAGATTGAAAGCAAAGGAAACAAAGAGCCTGGTTATGTTTATAGGTAAGAAAAAGTTCACCAGTAGGCACATAAACTATATCCTGTTTGTTTAATCTCTCACAAAAACTGTTTTGTTTTGTTTTTTTGGTGGGGAGGGATTACAGGCCATGTGGTTTCTAGATTTGAAGATAGGCAGATGTGTTTGGATGTAGCCAGGCTAGACGTTTCCCTATAAAACTAACTCTATAAAAAGATTGTGGCGGGCGGGGTTGTTGGTTGTGTGTACACACAACCAACAACAACCCAGAACAGGACCCGGTGCAGATAATCAAGGCGGCGGGCATGATTGCGGATGGCGTGCAGGTGCGTCCGCCCTCCCCGCACGCCACCGCAGGCCACGCCCGCCACATAGATATACATCTCCATACCCAAATTATTTTCAAGAAGGTGAAGCTGAAATGATAATCCACTAAACAGCATCTGTCAGAGTGCACAACATTACCAATACACATAAAGCAAAAAGTATATGT